>SJOL01006586.1:1324512-1395140 GCA_004794785.1 Opisthorchis felineus
CACACAAGTCACCTTCAGAGAATCACCGCTCCCTCTTGCCTCCAAGGCGTGCTTGTTACGTGTTTGATGAGGATGGCTTGCACGCATTGGTGATTCTACATGCCATCTAAGTGACAACCGACGAGCTCCCAAGCCTAAGGTGCACCTAAAATCAGCGGGTTGAATAACGTTTTTGCTTGATGAGTGGGTACTGAATAATCGGTGAACGGGTGACACCTTTGAAGTTAATCCTAAGCCACATGGAGGCCTAGGGGCTGCTCCATACATTACGAAACATGATGCTAGAGGCGATGCTATGTTATCCTAGAAGCACTATGTTTCGGGACCACTCTTAAGGTACAGACGAAACAGGAAAGTTACGCCCCCTTTCTCACCTATGCAAGCTTGTCTTCAATGCAAGGCCTGGAAGCCTTGGTTGCCGTGACGCTTGCGTTGTCGGGAAATATGAAGCCATTTTTTGGGAAACAATTTTATTGAGTGATGGCTAGCAAATTCCAGAATCATTGGAAATGTGTTCCTGCAGTGGTACCTGGAACATAAATGGGAAAAGAATTAGTAAAAGACAGCCCAATGGAAAGGACCAGAGCCCCGTTCACCCAGCCTGCTTGAAAGACGCACACTGGTTGCCACTGCCGCACCACGTTGAGGACTGGATGGATTTTACGGGTACGATTCTGTGCTGTGGGCCAACTCCGAACTTTTACTGTGGTTGCGACGAACCCTATCCTGGGAGTATGGCGTTAGCTGGCCCAAACACTCCAAATGAGATGGTAATGTCACACCTCCCGGTCGGCCACGCACCAGTGGGACGCTTACTAGTCTTCGGTACTTGGCTTCCAATTGCTCATTCCTGTTTATAATAGCCCGGACACAGGTGAGCAATGAGGAAGATTCAGTAAGCTTCCACTTAATATACCTGTTGGCAGATTCGACCCGGTTATTGGTTTCATTGCCAAGGGTCACAGCATGCTTCCGAGCGTGCTTCGCCCAGGTACTCAGGTCGGTTAACCAGTGCGCACTGGGGTAGGACCAGTACTCCTGGTTCCGGCTTCTGATACTGGTGGCACAGACCTCAAAGTCGCTCACTTCCCTACAATGCACCATTCTCTTGGACCAGGCAAACAGGACTTCTTTATCCGATTGAGTCACTTCCCTAAGCTTATTACTCCTAGATTTAAGCTTTGTAAGACATGAAAAGAACAAAAAATGACAGCGGCGTTAGGCAGCGCTGCCTTCAGGCTACATAATTGTGACTTATTCTTGTCTGTCACAATCGTTCGCACAACATTCACTGGGGACATCATTCGCACAAAGTGTTCAACAGCAATATGATAACATTCTTGCGACTCATTTCGGATAAAGGAGTAAAACATACTTCGACCAACACCATTACGATCGGTGATTATCACATGCCACAGATGGTAACCTCCTCTGTTACAGTAATACGTCGAATCTGCCTGAAGTACAGCACCGTACTTCGCAAACAAACCACGCGGACGAAGGGAAGTAAACGACAGAGCATTCAAACTACCATCATCAAAAACAGACACAGCCAGGGGTCCAAATGGGCGCAATGCCTCTCGGATACCCTGCAGATCACAAACAGGATAATCCAAGCGGAGCAGTTTATCGCGCAGGACCCGCACCTCATCGCTTGTCAAGTCTATTCCATAGTTTTTCCGGACATAGTCACGGATTTCCATGGAAGACTTAAAGCAGCTCAACAAACCAAACATTGCAGATTCCTGCTGGGCATTCAGATGCCGGTTCGCTGCGTACATTTGCCAGTCAGATGTGCGCGGGTCATGCGAATGTTGCATGTTGAAACTGACGATTGCAAGGCGACCGTCACGGTGAAGGACACGCATGAACGCCCGGCAGTCGAAATCAGCGTACCTGAGTATAAGTTATTCGAATGATTATGTATACAGTTAGCAACATACTGACGATCCTTTTTAGTAGCGTTCCAATTTGAACGCGCATGCACGCATTTGTACACTATGAACGCATTACAGACTGATGGTGGGAGTACTTCGCCCACATTCTGTTCACATTTTGCCGCCGATAAGCTGTGTCGGCGGGCTCAACACGTGCCCGTTCCCCGTTGGAATTCTCGCGGCTTGGACTGGAATTCCGCGAAGGAACCACACTCATGACCGGAAAAGTACTCCAACATCTGTCTAGTTACGTTGCGTTCATCCAAGGATAAGTTCCGCGAACCTACAAGACATTGTACTACAAAAAACATTTTACTTGACAGCAATCCACTGGAAGAGTTACTTGGCTTCGGCATAATAGTCACCGGCCGTACCGTCGTTGATGCCGTACTGGTCGCTTTGACATGTCGTGGGCACCCGTACCGCAAGCGGAACAAGATAGGAATGACCATTTGTAGCTCCGCACCGGTTTATATACCATCCCAACATAGGGCCCCTATGGCCTTGAGACACCAGAAGCCCGGTCCAGACCGCAAGACGCCAACTGTGTCCGAGAACGGAACAGCCCGACACGAAATCCGCGTCGCGCGCTGCACAGCTACTAGCGCTCAAGGTCAATAGACTCAATAAGTTCACCCATTCACGGATTGATACATGGGATCGAGGCTTTTGCCCAAGTTTCCCTGGTCGGTTTTGTTATTGTCGTTCAGCGGCTGTCGTACACATGAAAGGCACAAGCGAAAAAATGGTGTAGCAAACGCTCTTCAAGTTCTCAGCGTGGGGCAGTACGTTTGCCGGCACGAGGACTCGCATAAGGAAGTGCCCAATGGTGCTTTGAACTGGGTTCTAGAAGGAGCGTGGATAAACATCGGAGGAAGTTTATTCCACGCAGTTACTGCACGAAATGAGAAAAAATTTGCCCAATAAAAGTGTTCGCTGTGAGCTTAAAAATCTTCTTACCATGTCCTTGCCGTGCGTTTGCTGGCTCGACGGTGAAAATCCTGTCGGCCAAACCTTCTTCAAACAGGGCATAAATAAGAGTTAGGTAGCCTTGGAGGCAGCGATACTCGAGGGGAAAGAGGTCAAGCAATGCCAGACGTGTTTCATAGCCCACGGATTTAAGGCCGGCAACTATTTTCGTAGCAGCTCGCTGGACAAGCTCAATGAGGGTTACGTCTTTCGTGCGCCCTGAGTTGGTTGGCGTATACAAGAAGCGGTCTGTCGTAGGCCCCATGGAGTATTTGGAAGTCCATGCAAGTAATACGGGGGAAGGTGCGCCTAATCATTCGTAGAACGGCGAATGCCTTTTGGGCCGATTTCTCATGGTGCAGCGAGAAGGACATGTTTGAAGAGGGCCAGATACCCAAATCGTTTTTGGTGTCCATCTTCGTGATGTCTTCTGGTCCATTCTCACCATGCACGACATAGGTGTTCGCTGAGTCCCCTCCAATTGACATATGGACGCACTTTTCTTCATTCAGAGGAAGGTGTCAGTCCAACGACCACTGTTTTGCAGCGTCTACATCCATTTGAAGGGCACTGGCATTGGTACTCCAGGATTTCAAGTCGTCCGCAAAAAGTAGACATGGACTTGGAAGAAAGTCTGGAAGGTCGTTGACGTATATCAGAAACAGCAGTGGGCCCAGAACGGAGCCTTGATGAACGCCAATGGAGACCGGCGCTGGAGAAGAGTAGGTCGAGCCAAGTTTCACTCGGAAGGTTCTATCTGATAGGGACGTCTTGATCCAGAGTATTTTCCCTTTAACCCCATAAGACTCGAGTTTGTGGAGCGTCTGACAGATGGAAGCGTTTTGTTGAAATGAACAAAGCGCGTAGGTCTTTCGAAGATCCCGACAGAGCCCAATCGGTTGGGTCGTGCAGAGCAGAAGAGGGTCTTGCAGGCTTTCTCCCTTAAGCACTGACAAAGCATTGATGGGGCCAAAAAGCTGGATATTGAACTAAGAACACCTGAGCTTCCTCAATGATCTCCATATATTCCAGGTGGAACGTGTTGAAGGCCTTCGAGAAATCGGACATACGATCCACATCCTTGATGTTAACAGCAATGTTGGATATATTGGCAAAAAATTGGATCATCCTTGCTGGACAGGTCGGAGTGTGAGGGAAAATGCTCGGAGAGGAATCTGGCAAGTTATTTGAGGTACGGTAGGATTACACGGCTCGACTGACAACCTGCTCCCAGAGGGCGGATGAACATTATACTGGTTGGTCCATATTTGTTGGTGTTTTGCCAGCTCTCGCCCTTGGATGTATAATAGCCTGCCACGGAAATGCGTATCCCCTGCTCGATTGCGGCAACATTGACGACCGTTACGGGGCTGTCCAGAAACCGAAGTATCTCAGTTCAGTGATGGCATGGCACTGCCATACCCAGTCTGATGACACTCCCGCAACTATTCTCTTCAGAATCTCGACCGCAGCCTCTCGCCCACTCAAGCCTGTAATCGCAACCACAAACAAATTTTTCACCTGGCCCCAACGGCTTTGTTCTAAACCGCTGAACATGTCGTTCGGATTTAACCTGCCTAGTTTCCTGCCGCAATTTCGGTTTGCTTCTTCCACAAGTTCAGTTTCATTTATGATGTTCTTTTAGCCCTAAGCGTTGGCACTATCTTCCCACTAAAACTATCCTTCACACATGACTTCCCTACAACAGTGACACCAGTGAGTCTACTCGGTTTCAATGTCACCCCTACTTTTGAGACAACACTTGCCAGTTGTCTCCAGATCGAAGTATTCTGTCTCCATCTCCATTTCGCATTTTGTGACCGTAGCCATTTACTCGACCGCTTAAAGCCACTCATGGCCAGCAACGGTTTTCAGTCTTGGTTCAGGTCAGCAGGCTTCATCTTTGAACTTGTCGTACATCATTCCCATTGTCCTCTTTTTTTGGTTCCCGCAACTGTGGTAACTTTTCACGTAATAAGCATGCCCGCTGTGTTGTTACCTGCCGCGTTCCGGTTGTAACGACCCGATCATGCCTCAATCGGCATATTCCCTACAAGTCGGGAAATAAACGTATTATTATTACATCGGATAGTGCCCACTGCCTGTGACGCTGCCACTTTTCCACGTAATGCCCTGTACCCACAACCCCCTCAGTCATACCTTTATTCTGACTGTAATATTATGATGATACCTGACGGTGTGCGACCCACCAGTTGGGAATAAGCATTATTTTTATTATTAATGGAGGAAGGGGATGGTAGGATAGAGTATGGAGGCGTAACCGCGGACGGGTTATCCCTGGGTACCTTAGGGTGGATAATGTCGGGTTCGGGGGGACCACACGGATCACAGTGACAACATTCTTCCCACAGGTGAGGGCACAGATCTGAAAGATCTGGTAAGAAGTGGTAAGGATTGAGTAAACAGAGCATGGAGAAGGAAGAATCAAGTGTTGGTTTAAAAACCCTGGTACACTATAGCAAGAATATAAGAAGCTTCAGCATTCGCCGTTGTTAATTGTGCATCATTGGTTGCACAAGCGGGGTTGTGGGATTTGACTATTGTTGTGACTATTGTTATAGAGTTGACGGTTTTCGAGGTCCCTCGTCGGAAGCTGAATCTTGCTGTTTATTTGATGGGTTTTGATGACTATGATTCTTTTGCAATGGATCGTTTCTTTGGCTTGGTCATCAGCGTCGCGTTCTGTTGTGCGTAACGCTTTCGGTGCGCATCAGAGTAGGGAAGTTTCTGAGTGGATCGTGGTACACGTATGGACTGGGGTTGTTATGAGTGTGATGAAAATACTAATGTATCAGGAGGCTCGGATTCTGGCGGTGAGCTCACGCCCTAGCACTCCCCGCAAAAGCTCGGGGCTTTGCTCACTCCAGGATAAGGGGTCATGGCTTACTTTAAGAAGCAGCTCGGTATAAAGCACGCTCAGGCAGGCCGAACTCACTTATGGATCTACAATAGTGTCGCATTTGGTACTTACCACGGTGTGATCACTTGGGTTTAGTGGATAGTTGATTGCCCCATCGATTGTAGGCAACAAGTGGTGGAAATCGGGTCCGTTAGTGGGGGTTGCTTGACGCGGCGAAGTCATTTTCAGCGGCAATATTATTGATGCTGCGATACCCGGTGTGGTGTTTATAACGACATACTCAAAACCGGGACGGAAGCTGTTAGTTTCATCAATTAATGGTCGGGCTTTGAAGCCATCAAATGTAATTGCGTAAGAATGGTTATGTGTGAGCGGGCGATGGAGGAGCTTGGAGGGCGGAACATCATTCTCGAATGTGGATGAGAGACGGCGGTAATAAGATCTGTCAGTGAGAAGCACTATGCCGTAGGTTCATAGAGTCCCAAAAGGTCTCCATATGCGCAAGCGGTAGGAAGGATGTGTAAACCTGGCTTAATGGAATGTCATCATTTTTAGGCACGCACACGGAACGGTATTATGTACGTGTCGTATGTGCTGATAATATTCAAGTGAATGTGGGTAATAAAGCTGATTTCAGAGTAAGCTGAGGGACGGCAAATATTTTCAAATGGTCTGTGACGGGAAAGGACAGTCGAGCGTAAGCCACGTAACCAAGCCATATGGTTACGACGGGTGTTAAGCAAGTCCGACATTGCCTACAGAACCGATACCAAGGTTTGAACCCATAGTATTACGCAGACTACCCTCGTTGGTCAGCTAACCTATATGGAACTAACTTATCCGCATACACGCTACAAGAAAAGCGTGAACAGAATAACCGAGAATGACCCTTCTTCTCACCGAGTGTGACATGTCTGGTAGGTGTTCGGTAAAGTTCAGGCATGAATATCAGCTGTCTTTCACACGCCCCACAAAATGGGTTGCCCGAGGCTTCAAACGGTTTTATTGTTGTTTTCTGAGGGTCGCGTTTAATTTGATACCATGTCTTGTTTTCTGACGACACGTTGAATCTACGTCGGTAGATCGCCGGTCGTGGGCAAGCTTGCAACTTCATACACAGTTGACCGCTTCGTCATTGATGACGGTTCAGCGCGCATATTTTCTTGGGCCAGAATTTGCAACACTGTCTCATAATTCCCCCTACAAAGTGTTGGTGTTAAACACCGGTCTTGTCCATGATGATGATACGTTTTGGCTTTGTTTTGTGCGACTATAATGAAAAAACTAGACCCAACCATGGTGTGCCGGTTTGTGTGCCTCAATGGGACAGTGAGTTATATTATGGGTTATCCGTGCGACATTTGCAGAACTTCTCAAACCAGGCTGGCCAACGGTTAATTGTCTGACCAAAAGTCTCCTGGTCCTCCAGGTTTGAAGGTTGCAACATGTGGCGACTTAACCGTTGCAAAATATAATACACTGGCATTTCCACCTGTGCACCGCTGCCATACGGTCAGGCTTCTGCGTCAATGGTTTTGGACGAGAGCAGTAACCGTCCCCCCGTCTGGGTCTTGGCACCCTGGCGGGAGCCTGGCCTACGCACAACAATTATTTCTACAACTTAAAACACTATCGTGCGATATCAGCCCCCACGTGGTGTCATGAGCAGGACCACTTCAGTTACTGCTTATAGCATGGTGGATAATAAAAACGGGCTACTGTTGACGTCCCCAGATCTTCTGTCCCCCTCCTTCCACCTCAACAGTAACTTCTGTTGCAGGAACACCCGTTAAGCTAGACGATTTTTTTTAGCTTTATGCAGGTTTGGGCTTCAACATCTACCCCTCAGGCGGAGTCGAAAGCTGCATGCATCTCCAAATCAGTCTGCTGACTTCATGCCCGCCCGATCCTTTGTACGGCAGCGAAGCGTCAGTGTTGAACGCGTAGCTTATCCTGTCGGTGATTATTGGGATGATGCATGCTCTCATCATTTGCATAACCCACTCCTCACCGCATGGTTACACATATGCTGAAGAGCTCTCACCACACAGCCTCAACACTCCGGTAAACCGTCACCCGTATGATGGCACCAGATTGATGCCGACTTTCCATGCATCTTTACAATGTGCACAGCGCTCTTGTTCAGGGCATTATAATTTAGATACTACGACGGCTCTGTGAGAACGTTGATAAGCTGTCTTTGAGTCATTCCGTAACTTTCAGTACCGACCAGTTATAATCTGGCCACAGGGAGGTGCCCACCCATACCCTACTTCAAACCCTCCCTTGGCCAGAAGCTTGTCCACTTGGCCACTGTGCGAACTGAGATGCGATCTCACCATTTCGCAACCGCACTACTACCGGGTGGCATAAAGCTTGTTCATCATTGTTCACAGTGGCTGCATATTTTGCGAATTATGGTGCCGGAAACCCACCGCTGTCGTCTGGTTGGGTGTCACAAACCACTGATTGCTTCCATCTCAGGCTGTCGGGTTGTGATTTGGTGATTGCTGCAACCTAGACGTAGACTTACTTGCGATATAATGTTTTTTAATAATAAACACTGTTCCTCACTGAGTTTGATTTTGAGTGTAATCCATGTGCACGTGGGAGTCCCGCGTAGTTCGCCACCGATACCCCGGATTCAGGTATCTGGCTTGCCGCCTTGTGTTTTCCTGCCTTTCATCGTGTCTTCGGCAAATTTTTACATCGGGTGCTGTGCTGTCTATAATGGATAGTGCTGATTAGTTGGGTTGGGCTCAAGCGCGAAAAGCTTAAACTCCACTGCAGCTGCAGTGATTAAGCTCGACAGGATTTTCTCAAGCCGGTGACGCATACAATTATGCACTCGCCTTCCGCGGAGCCATACACCTAACCTCTCTACTAATCACTTCCAGTACTAACTGCCGGCTTGACCTGTTGTGCTCCTTATGGGAACTGGCTGGGCTCTCCAAAGGTAGCTTAGCCTGGCAACCAGCATATATCGACAGCGTATATCGTCAGTTTGTCAGTCTATGTCGTTTAAGGAATCAGGCTGTAGAAGTCCCCTAGCCATCATCTGACCGTAACCGTCGCTCAGGAATCCGTGAATACTGGATTTTCCGGGTGGGTGACGAGGCAGTGGTCGATCCGTCCGTCTATAAAGGATGGTGGTTTTTAAGGCTTGAACTCCGGTTGAAACGGTCATTTGGATTATGCAATGAGCGCAAACCACCTGGGGGAGCGGACTGGTTGAATGCAGTGGCAGTCTGATCCCACTAGAGTGCATGAATGACTGTGACCAAGGCACACTTTTTCAAATGTGGTAATGGCCTATGGGCACTAATATCAACGGCAGAAACTCCAAGGCTTCATCGCCGGGCTAACGCACTGTCCTCCGGGGGCAGACGTCCAAACTTATTCTTCGGACTGGGCCCCTGGGAGGAATTATACTAGTCCACACCAATTCACCCCCTCACATAAGTCTGTCAATCTTTGGTTCTCAAAACTTCTCCACATTGCTGATTATCCAAGTGACCGGGTTGAACGTCCTGCGAGTTGCTGAAGATTTAAAAGTTGATTTTGCTTTTCTCACTTGGCTGATCAGCGAATTTTTCACAAAGCTGATTTTGGGTGAAGGTTCAACTGGATCTGCTGCGCGAGAGGGGGGCAGAATTATTGCATCGGCTTTGCCGTAGCAGTCTCATCAAAAAAATTTTGCACGACCCCGCTATAACAACCCGTCCCTTGGCCCATTGCACCTACTTAACCACGGTCAATTTGTACGCTCTGACGTTATGCTACAAAGGTGGCCACAAAGGCAACTCCCGTGTTGACGTCGGTAATACATTATAATCAGTTCCGAAAACGAAGACCGCTGGAAGACCCCTGTGCAATCGTGGGTCGAGATTCCTCTGTATTGCAGGGTGCACTTGGAAGCCATGATGCCAGGTTTGTGAATGCCAATGCGGTCACAAATCCCAACCTCTTTTGCTACCAACGACACCAGAGTTTGCCACAAAAAACAGCACGCAGCCAACGGACGCACCCAAGCGGCAGCGCTTTTTATCCATTTGGTTTAATTAGCTGTTCGTTAGGGAGGCTTTCAGTGGTTATTCATCACATCAGCATCTCAAGGAACCGACTGCGGAAGAGACAATCAGATCGTCTGAACAAAGCCCAAAAGCCTGCCTCCTGAGACGTACTGTAAAACCACATCACTGTGTGCTCAAAAATCGGAGTGAACCGTCTCATGATCGGAAAACCAGGCTTCTGCCGTGGCATCAGCTGGCCTTTACATCAACAGTCGTTGGTAGATTCAGACCACTGACAGGGGCTTGGCATAATAATACGTTTATTTCTCAAGTTGTAGGGAGCATACCAACTGAGGCCCAGCGGTCGGAACTGAAATGGTGCTCGAGGCGTCCCGACTGATCTGATAAAGTCAACTAGCCTATAAAACAGCTAGGAGATAGAAAAATGAATCACTAACTGCATTTTTTGTAGAAATCAGCTACGGCATACTCAGAACGACCCCGCTTGGCAAATCAAACGTAACGAGGAAATTGGTGAAAAAACAACGAGATTGCCTCAAAGAACTTGCCGCCTCGTAGCAACACAAAGAAGTCTACGATTAGCTGAAAACCATATAGCAGTTAGGCACAGAACCAACCCAAGATCTCTTGAATGCAGCATGCTATAGAAACATACAATAGCTGAAAAAATATCGGCTGTATTTCACAAGCCCTTCAGCCAATCCCGTTCGTTCCGATGGCTTATCACCATTCCTGTCTGTCTCAACCTGAATGACGTTTATGAACATTCATCAATCGGTTTAACCGCGTTGCTGCAATGGTTAGAAATTGTAACTTCCCCAGCCACGTGTTATTTTAGGCCGCAGCCTGCCTTCTAACATAGACGCTGACTGGTATTCCCTTTTAATCTTTCCCCCCTGTTAAGCCCCAGTCTAGCTGTAGCTGCACCAGCACCTTACCTGGATGGCGGGAACGAACCACGCTGCCCCCTCTACAGGCTTATGAATATCATTGCGACACGCCGGTCTTAACCGGTCACAATTCCTTGGTCAATTCTGACTACCCTGATAACCCGAACCGATTAACCCAAGTTGTTCATATACGTAGTTATTCACAGAACAAAGTACGACGTAATGATTAGGATTTTGGGACTTCCCTACCTAACCTGACGTCTTCCTCGCAGTTCACCACGCCTCTGCCATTTCCCGCACAAGCGCGTTCCTTGCACAGCATACCGTCCTAGTCCACTGAAGTTATACCAAAGGCTCCAAATTACCGGCCATCCTATTGCAAGGTCTGCTATTTTTGCCCACAAAGCCACCCATTCTTCTCATGACGACCATCTGGTTTCGTTCAGTACCAAAATTCTGTCTGTCTCCATAAATCCTATAATAATTGCTCACACTCTTCAAAACCAGCGGGTTTACTTGTTTTCCGCCTGCCCTACATACGCGCCGTAGGATCTCACTATCCTACTCGTTAGGCCCAAGTGTGGTTCGTTATTCCTATTTTGCTGCTGGTGGCTTGAGCTAATGTCTCAATAGCTCATGGTCATCATATTTTACAGCGTTTACCAGTAATCGTTTAGAATGTCAAGCCTTATCTGCAGCGCACATTGATGGAGCTGTCCCATCATTTCAAAAGCCAGTTTTCCTGCAGTAGCTACTTCCCGCCAGGCTACTGTCACACAGTTTGTTTTTCACTGAGGCATGCTGTGTTTAGACTGTTCTCATCTTGACAAATCCCTGTTTGTTTTGGACCTTACCCAGCTCTGAACGACCGGTTCCAAATCATCTAACTGCTTATGCGGGCGGCACACACTTGCCCGAAAGTCTAATATGGACGGCGTGCTGGCCTCAGCCCAGTAGACGCGATATCAGCTCCATAACAGCCGCAGGTAAAATACCGTGAACACTCTTGCCACTCTATACCATCTTTACAAAACTCGCATGGGCATTCGGCTCCGTCCGTTGAGACGTATTGTAGAAATTGTAATGCAAATACGGCCTTCCATTAAAATGAATTGGGAACAAAAGCGCATATATGGATTGGCCTCTTCGTGGGTACAAGTTCTCGCAGGCAGTGGATAGTGGTCCATTTTTGCTTCCATTTCTCAGCTATCATCCGCCAGCCCCGCGAGTGTGGCTTGTTTGGAAGACGGCGCTGGTTTACGGTTGCATTACCGACCTAATGGGCGCCTGTCCGATAACGGAGGCATTGTTGTAAGGAGCCCGGTCCACAATAGACTTTATAACCAGCTACATAGTCTGCGGCTGCTGCTACAACGGCATAAAAAGCATACTTTCGTTTTTCGCCGGCGTTCCTCAGATGGGGATCTCCTACAGTCTCTCGCACACCAAGACTGAGACAGCGTTCATGGTGGACCGTAGAGATTTTTATCATCTAAATTCTACGCTTTTTTGCCGAAAGGAACACCACCGTTATTTAGGATGCTGTGTTGCCTAGGGTAGGGTGGCTTCTAACAAATAGGTACCGAAGAGATTTGGTGGAGGCCGGGGATGCGACCAAAGATCATGCTGCTCATTTGCAGCGCAACCGCTTTCTTGTCAGTTTTGTTTGGAACTGAACCCACAATAATATGCTCTTGCAAACCTCGATACTCAAGCAGCATCCTCAAGTACTGTGTGATCAACATTTTTGTGTTACCTTAACTGAATTAGTGGCGCCGTGGGGCCCCAACCTGCGCGCTATAAAGGACTGGAAGCCACAGATACAGTCAGTCTTGTAAAATGCCTAGAAATGCTTGCTGAACGAAGGAGGAAAGTATTTTAAAGTGGCTTTTATGGGGTTAGCCATACACAAGGAAGTCAAAAAATGGCGAAAAATTGCGTTATCCAGATTTCTTTTGTTCGACGAGCATCTCGTAAAGTGAAAAGTGAAAACATAAAAATGAACGGCATAGAAGAGAGCAATAATAAAGTGCTAGTCACTTAGAGTCAAAGGACTGAAGTGTAATAGACGCAAGTGCATCAGCGGTGCTGATGCCGATCCCAGGGCTGAACAAGTTGCGTCTGCGGTGGTTGCGTTCGAGTTTGTGCTCGTGACGCTGTTTGTAGCCCAACAACGGGCACATTACTGTGTCGGCGTATAAAGCAGGTATATCTGGCCGTTTGGGCTTCCCGCCTTTATCCAATAGCTGATCCGGCGTCAGTGACTGTCGCCGCACAGGCGGAAACTTACGAAAATACCCTAGTATAGTGTGCTATTCGGTGCGCAGAGCTGTCAGCTAAGCCCATAAGCGCTATGCGATGGTTCCGAAACTGACTACCAGTGGCGGTCATCATAGAAATCAGGCTTAAAACCACTCGGATGATCTGGCCATATGCTTGCCTGGAACAAGTCTCGGGCTTTAGGTGAACGGCCAGATGACCTCTTCCTTAGGTTGTGTGTATCAATCGTTCAGTAGCGTTTGCCGCCCAAAATCAAGAAAACCGTATTTAGTTTCTCACTTCAAAGTTTTTGCCTGATTACGAGGCCAAACGCTATTTTGCACTGCAATCTTGAATCCACTTCATTTTCGCTGTAATGTATGGCACCATATTTATCTACGCCGCAATGTACCATGGCCTTGTGTGTCCCATTTTTATTAGTTAGGCACATTTATTTGCAAAATGCTCACCACCTCTCTTAAACTTCCGGAGCGATGAGATTACAATGCTAATGGAAGTAAGTCTCGGTAACCATCGTTGTTCAGAAATATCTGAACGTTGGCTAGCAGTAGCCAGACGCATATGGGCTCAGCATTCCTATTCTAAGTGCAGCGGGTGACCGGAAGTTCCTTTGAATGCATTGTGTGCCTAGCTGTTCAGGTATAGTCACTTTAATCGAACAAGTGGTGAAATATTTGTAGATCAGGTGCACTCGCCAGTGGCTTATCAGGCGCCCCATCAGCTGCTTAAAGAGCTTGGCAATGGACCCTCAAATCTTTGGCACGAATTTGGGGGGGCACTGTCAATGGGCATTTGAGTGGGTGGCTCCTCTATACTTGAATATGATTATATGATTTACATAGGTCACTGGTATCTTTTCATATGTGGTAAGCTGCGCTACATTGCTGGTGCAGCCACAGTGATTTACCTGCAAGTTATCTCGTGTTGTTTTCTGTATTTTTGGCGCTTGTCTGACCCGTAGAATGCGTTATCTTCGGATATTTTGAGCGCCCGTTCCAAGTGGTCGGTTTCCAGTTTGATTTACAGCTTGTTACCATGTTGTTAGCTGTAGTGACGTTTATTTTTAGTAGCTCCTTTTCATTACTTTTCTCAATTCAATCTCAGTTTGTATTACTGTCTTATTTTTGATGGTGCGGCTGGCCCTTTCCACTCCCAAACTTGATGTAGGCTAAATTCTCCGTGCTGGGAGATTTCTTTGTGCTTGCTCAGTCATTACAACTTATCTCAATTTTAGGCTTTTCTTCATTCTTCCTTGATTTCTGGTTCTACATGCGGTCCTATAATATGGATCAAACACCTGGCATTATGTTCAACTTCTTGCTTTGTAATCCCATTTTCCGGTTTATTGTACAGCTTTTTGTTGCACAGTTCTGTAGTTTTTATCTTTAAGAGCTGGTTAATCACGTCGATCCTATTGAGTTTGCTGAGTGTTTGCAATGAAACACCGCGTTCTTTATTTGCTCTGGTTTGGGCTAATTTTGAGTTATTCCGAAGGAAGTATTGTCCAGATAGGTCTTCGTTCACGGTGATGAGCGAGTATTTATTGTGCCTTTTGGTTGCAGGTGTGTGTTTGTATAGTCTTATGCGAGGTTTTCCGAATTTTTGCATTCAATAATGCACTTGTTGTCGGTCCTTTAACTGTATCCAATCTTCAATTTGGGTTTCCAAGTGGTTCCGTAGACTGTTTGCAGGTGCGTTCGTCACAGTTGTTATATGCCGTAACTAGATTACAGTCGTTTTAAAAGTGTTTCTAATTTGTGGCAATGTAAGTCCTTTATATATCCGTACATCGAAAAGATCAAATTAACCGTTTCACTTCGTTGCCCGACAAAACTGAAAGGCACTTAGACCCCCTGAAGCAGTGTTCCATAAGCTAAAGCCACACTCAACTGCCAGTTGTATGCCCCGTTGTTCTAGTATCTTTCCCACAATTCACGGTTGCTTATCGCGTGATAAGCGTCTCCTTGGTCTCGCCTCTTTCCCGTTGTGTTATTAAACGCCACGTTCAGATTGTATCGCCCGAAAAAAACCTGTTATTATTATTATCATTAAAACTGATCGTAAAGAAATTTTTGGGAGTTGTGGTGGTGTAGTTAATGTTTATTCCCAACTTGTGGGTGGCATGCCGTGTTGTACGCATGTTGTTGCATGCGTGTTGTATTATACAAGCACCAGATAGGAAATCCTCTTAAGTTGAGTAAGGCACACCTTATAACTGGTTCCATCTGTGTACTATTACTAACGCATGCATTCCCTTCCTCGTGAACTCGCCATATATCATATCTCGCACAATCAACCGCCAACTGTGAACAATTTTTTGTTTTGATGCGGATAAGTGGCTTAAAACTTAAGCTCATGCATTAACCCATACATTTTTAAGTTACGGCACTATCGTTGAAGTTTTCTTCAGGAATCCTCTTGCGGAACATCCGTCGTTTTAGAAGCAGAACAACTGGCGTAAATATTCTGCCCATGAAATAAATCACTCGCAAAAATTGATATGGCGGACTAAAAAAATGAGCTGACGTTTGATTTAAGTCGAGTCCCTGATTCTTGAGGAACGAAATAATACGAAGTTCTATGGTAAATTATTGGCAATACATGCACCTGCCACCGGCTGCCCCCAGGGCGCGTTCATTCTAATCCGCTGAACCTTTTGTTCAGATTTAGCCACTTCGGTGGACTGTCAGTCTGTGCTCCCCATAAATTCAATAATTTTCTGTACAGTTCACTTTCTGGCTTGAGTGTTGTCACCAGCTCACTCTTCCATGGAACTTTTACACCCGACTCCACTACAAAAGCGACACCAATGGGTCCCTACAGTTTCACTGTACACCATTATTCTAAGATTCCTTCACCATTTATACGCATTGCTAAACCCTCTACTTCATCATCCCCAATTACGCTTTTTGTGACCCTGGCCATACCCCCAACAGTCCAAGGTCACGAGACTTCAGCGGTGGTTTTAGGCTTCAGTTCAAATTGACCAGCTGGATCATGCCAACTCTGTTGCTTCATCAGATCCGTTTTTCTGGTTCCCCATTTTCCACAAGTTGCAGTTTTCTTGTCATGTGGCAGGCGGAATGCCTCTTGTTTTGCCCCCCCGTTTTGTTTTCGCCCGCCACCATCAAATCCTAATGATCTGGTCTTGCTTCAGCCTGATATCTTCCTCGAAAGAAGAAAGCATCAACAACTGTGTTTCTTTGCCCGTGCCGGTTTAGGGGTGACCGCGTCTACATCGGATAATGCCCACTATTTTTGACACCATTCATTTGCTGCGCAATCCCTAGTACCCACAAATACCTCCAGTCATGCTTTATTCTTACTGTAACACTATGATCATTCCTGACGGTATGCCACCCGCCAGTTGGGAAGAAACATTATTATCGTGAAAAGCTTATTAGACCGAACCATCAGGAGGCGCGCCCAGATTTATGTTCATATACTAGCTGACAGGAAGGGATGGGTCATGTGGTAATGTGTGGAATAGAGTTAAAGCAAACGCTACGGTACACAAATACATAGATGTGAATACCTGCCCTTCAGAGTGAGGAAAAATTATATGCGTTAAATATAAATGCGCTATAGTACCATAGAAATTGGCCAGGAGAGTGTTTGGTGTGTTTGGTGGTGTTTGGTGGAGGGTTGGACGTTGCAAAGGGAGAATATGGATAGGATAACTTTATAAACTGCTCGTTTAAACCCATAAAACAGTTTGGTTGACAACCAATTTCACATGTCTGCGCCAGAGTCAAACCGCCCCAAGTGAGGAAAAAGTTTGACGTGAGCGTGGCATGAACCGCCACAAGCAGGCTCTCGCGAGTGACCATACCTTATGTTTTAAGCAGTATGACACCAACAAATGCAGAATGCCGCAGACAGTCGCCCCAAAGTGATCTGCGGAAGGTCACGAGTTTATCAGTATCAAGCTTTAATAGACGTTTCGGTTCTAAAAGACGATGTAATTTATTGTTGGCGGAACAGCTGTTCATGCTGGCTCACAACTTTCGGAATTATGAGGGTTTTGGTCGGTTCATTTCGGCATGACAATTCTACGCTCTGTCTTGTAAGTGAAACCATGGTCTAGAAAACCAGAGTGGACACCTATTTTTGCAATGGTTTCTCGCTGACGCAATGCTGGGAATGCCTGGATTGGGCCCACTTTTCATGCAGCCACTGACCCAAAGTTCAATGAAAGCAGTTAAATTGCGTCTTTTAGCGACGGGTCCAAGGTTATTCACGGATGACAATGACCCACGTCGTCTTACTCTTAAACGCTGGATAAGTTCACTAGAGCATCCTCCAGCAGCAGGGTTGGACCGCATCTCGAAGAGAAATGTTTGCCTGTATACAGAAAACCGACCTTGCGAATCCACACACAAGCGCAGCCTACACCAGCGTTCGGGAAAAACAGGTCGATGTGCTTCGGTCAAACCCCTCATAAGAACTTAAGACAAGCAAGTAAACAAAGAAACAAATTAACCCTGTATTACTTACAGTTCTTTTCTCTGTTCAGCTGGATTTCCTAAGTCTTTGTCTTGCGTTTTGAATGTCCATATAGTTTGTGAGGTTTGGACTTGATTACATTCAGATGAGCGCCCACTTAACGCTGTCTCCAAAGATGTCAGCGAAGGGTTTGGCAAAAACCTTCATGAAGAGCTCTTTTTTAAGCTTTTTATTGTCAAATGTTCTCCAAAACTGCTTTCATGAATGGCTGATATTTTCAAAGACCATACTACGCTCGCCTGACTAAATGGCGATTGTTCCAACTGTCCAGTGCTGTCTCACAAAGCTTGGTTACTTGAACCTACGGCTTCAAATTGTCAATAGTTGCTTGAGCATATCTTTGGATTTTCACCTTTGACTGGATGCCACTGACAAAACTCTATTCAGAATTATCCAAGATAAGATGACTAAATGAAATACAGAGGATGTTGGCATGCCCTTAGGAGAGCACATCAAATGGATGTTTATCGCTGACCAAGGGAAGCATTTCTGGCTCCATGCCGTTGAACCCTTTGGCACCTATTTCACTGCCGAGAATTTTGTCTAAAAGCTTGACAAGAGCATCATAGTAACCATCGCTTTCGTATAGTCCCGAAGCAGTGAGAAGCTCAGGCTGTCTATTTCACTGTGTCTACATTTATCTCAGTGATAGAAAATTTGTAGCTAATGTCGACGGAACAATGTTGAGTCAAATCTTCCCACTTACAAGGGTACCACCGCCTTAGCCACCTTCGAATATTTGGAGTTGCGTCATCCCAAGTCCACTTCATCAGCCAGAAATAATAATAATAATAACGTTTATTCAACACATTCTTCCTGCCTGTTCCATAAAGTGATCATAAACATATGAAATATAAGGTCCTTATGATTCCCTGATAACAGCAGTCACGGCTAGCGCCTGCAGACTGTTTTTGACATGCACCATTCGTTGCTTGGAGCTGACAGCAGTGATTCGGTGACTGGTGACCCACACTCTTACATTTCTGTTTCTGAAACAAGCCAAGTTTCATTTATCGTGTTCGTTTGGCCCCATGCATTGGCATTATCTCACCATCGAAACTACCCTTTACAACTGACTTTCCTACAACCACGATACCAGTGAGCCATGTTAGTTTCGCCGTAGACCATATTTTTGGGAAGAAACTTGCCGTTTGTCTCCACTTCGAATTCTTCCATATCCATTTCCATTTTTGCTTTTTGCGACCTTGGCCATTTACTCAACCGCCCAAGGTCACTCATGGCCGGCAATGATTTTCAATTTTAGTCCGAATCAACTGGCTCCATCATTGAACTATTCGCAGCTCATACCCCTTTGTTCTAGTTATTTTGGCTCCCACAGCCACACTGACGTTTCACGTATCTCGTTTATTGTACTTTCCTCCCCCTCGTTTTTTTTCCGCCGCGTTCAGGTAATTACGATCCAATTAGGCCTCGATTGGCATGTTCCCCACAATTAGTTAAATAAACCTATTATTAATAATAGTATTATAAAATGGATGTGGCTTATGCCAAAATCGACGAAGATCTCAGCGCATAAAAAGCAGGTTGGTCACAGAATAGGGTTTCTTCTCCCCAAAATTTGGAATGATCTGGTAGGTAAAGCAGAATATAAAACCTCACAGTATTCTTTGTAGGATTTAGCCACCACTACTGGGTTGTTAATTTGTCAGTTTCTTCTGTGGATTCCAAGAGAATTTTGTTGAATTGCTTCCTCGTCGGTGGATGATTTACTTTAACAGCACAGTTTCGCATGCATGACTTAGTCTCCTGGCCATGGTTCGTGAGTTTTGATGCAGCCTTGCGCCTTGTTAGACGACCCTTTCTCTGGGTCTCCTGTAGTTATTTTATGAAGAAAATTTGAGATCTTGTTCCAAAAGCAGGTTGAATCCCTTACGTTGTCTTTTGAATTTTTCAAATCTTTATTGATAAACAATGCAATAGATCGTTAACTAGCCGGACGATATTCCCGTACGTCACTGAAGCTGGTACCGTTCAAAAGTATTCAAAGGTGGTAAACGTTCCCGCAAAACCCGTGTAGCATAAGCTATGAAAAAAATCGGCGGGCCGGGGTTTCTTGATCAATAGAAAGGGCGATCAAAAAACAGTACACAATTGCCGCTGCCTCAGAGATCAATGCTCGTCTTTTGACTGACGAAGCGCCACCTTTTTGTAATGACCAGATCCAGCCGCGGGGGTTGCCGTTCTGCCGTTATCTAGTGGGTTAAGTAAAATACAAAGTACAGACACCTTGTTGTTGAAGAAGTTCTACGATGGCATTCATGCTAGAGTTTAGAGAAGTACTTTTTGTATCTCTATCGGTTAGTCCAGTGCGTTGTGTTCTTTTGGAGGTGTTTCCCGTCCACATATAATCTAGTTAGTGCCAAACTTCTTCTTAAAATGGGTGCAGTTTTTACCTCGCGGACAAATATTGCGATACTCGCTAGTTTCGGAGTGAACGATGCTGCAGTCGACGCCCTTAGTTTGGATTTTGTTCCAACAATCACAATAATTTGCTTTCGTTTTCCGGACATTATTTACGCCACTTCCAAGGGGTTAGTGTCTCTAAAACATGTAGTTGAGACTGATGTGCTATAAGGCACCCAGGACGAAGCCATTTCTCTTGCGTTTTTCTGTTTGTGTGCTTGGCGTCAATTTTGGGGGTATACGGAATGAGCGTTGCATTCGGCCCCAGATTTGCGGGCCTTTTGCCGAAGTGCACCCTAGTAAAAAACCGAATTTGCGGCGGTCGGGTAGTCGACACAAATAGGCTCACCGTAGCTGGGCATAAAATCGGTGCTCGTTTGTGTTGTCGGCACATGTCCATAACGACCCTAAAAGCTAAAAGGAATACCTTATTTTATTAGTTATCCGGGGTCATTCGCCAAGCAAGAAGTGCTGATGTTTCTTACAGGCTTTTAAATAAAAACATTGTTATTTCATACTTGCAGGCGGTATGGATCCCAGTTCCTCAGAGTCACGTTTAGGGCCGATGCACCCCTCCTGTGAGTTGGGCGGTGACGCACGCATTGTGCTCTCACTAAGCTTTTTCTGGCGCGGGTATCCAACGTAAACGCTCGCAATGTGCAACTAAGCTGCCGCAGAGTGTAAACCGACTGCGGACCCTGCCGCATCACGTGGCCAACTACCTCCTGTTGAAGGCCACAATCCAAGACTCTCGCTCATTCTGGGTTATAACATTGGGTTTCCGTAACAATATAGTGCGGCAAAGCCACCATTGGGCCCCCGTCGTCGTGAAAATACCAGAACTCAGCCGTGTCGACCTGAGGACACGCTGCTACTTCATGTACCATTCCAACTGAGTGCGCATGAGGAAAACTTGGGTGCAGTATTGCAAATTTTGTGAGATTTACATTGACGGCATTAGGTGTCGTCTTTTGAACTTTTTCAATACGATCCATCGGCCACCGGAAATCGTCACGATCACCAGTCCCGAAAGACGCCGCAAGATCTAATTCAGCCGACATGCAAATATTCTAAACGCCAAACATTAAAAAGCCCAGAGAAGGAACGGGAGTTCTGGTGGACGAAATATCTCAGGAGGTGGAACGGCTTTTGTTAACAGACAAATGTGCTTTTCTCAACCTATTATGACAAACTGATCAAAGGCACAATGGTTCACTAATTCATTCGTGATGGAAATGGACCAAAAGTTCCCGGGAACCATTCAGCCGGCCTCTTAAACACAGCCCCTGGAGGGACTACGTGCAGGGGAGTGGAGTACAAACCTAGTTCTCAATGAGGAGAGGAACTTTACCATGAACCGTCCTATTTACAACGCGAGGGGCCACCAGCACCAGCTGGTCACCCTTCCAAAAGGCAATGAACTGCTGATTTTCAAATGACGGGCCTAATGTTTTCATTTGGAGTAAAAAATTGGTGCCCGCAAGATGAGACGTTTATATCCTCAGAAATGGTACACGCAAAATGCATAAAATATTCGTTGAATTTGACTGGAAACGGCATCCTTGAGGGTGCTTTTCGGTTTCGTCCTTTGAAGGGCGACTGAACGCACTGGGAGACTGCACCAGGCTTTCAAGTCTGGGTTTCTCCCTGCAAGTGGGTGTAACGGCCACAAGTCCACCCTCTGACAGCTGCTGGAAGCGCAATACCACCTCCCGGATCCAGAATTGCGGCTTTTTGACTTGAAAGATGCCTTCAACTACGGGGAACATCAGGAACTATGGAAGTGGCTACTGCAGTGCGGGAGCAAATATCCCGCTACAAATTCTTGGTCTGACTTGTGGCACCGTCTTCCAATGTCTGTGAACGCATGGTGCACGATACACTCTAGCCTAGGTTCCCTACATCCAACGGTGTCAGTTTGGGTTACCCTGTTTCACCTCTGCTCATTAACATCGTCGCCGTTATAACCAGCCCCTGACAACTGAGGCGAAAGTGTTCCCATGCTGTTCGTCAGTTGTCGACTGCGTAGACAGCATAGGTCTTCTAGGATCTGGTGCTATCGTAAAACAGACCACAATGGTCAATCTACACAGGAACTTCACACCTGAAATTTGTGGAATGATGCTACAAGCCTGGGTTGGCTGGAATTTAAATCCCACTGCTGCCGAAGAGCTGATTGCGGTAGTATGGAAAGTTGTTTCCACGGGCTACCATATAAATCCCTGTGGTCTAGCCTTCGACATTTATGTCAGGAGTGGGAGGGCCAGGGCAGCTTTTGCTGGCCTGCATCTTCCGTGGTGCAGGCCTGATAGCTTATCTGTCAAGGGCCAATTTTACAATGCGGCGGTGCACTCCGCATGGTTATATTGGTTGGAAACCCGACTGCTACGCGCTGAGGACGTCAAAAGCCTTATGTTTTTTACCGCCGGTGCCCCCGGAGAACTGCTGGGATCCTGTGGTAAAATCGAATTAGAAAAGCCGAAGTATGCCGAATGGTCTTCGGAAGAAATAAATTGCCGACGATAGATCCAGTAGGTGCTACCTTCCCCACGGAAATGCGGAGTCCCGTTCTCATACGTCCAGAGTGAGAGATCCTCAGACATACTTTTGGTCTTCATAAAAGCCACACGCACAACCGGTGGCCAAGATATCTTTAGGACAGATTGATGGGAAGGATGACTAGAAGCCTCCATCTCCTCATTGCCATTTTGAGTAAAGTTTTTCTTATCCAGCCTCCATATAAACAGCATCCTGGGGTGATCTGTCCCGGATTTCTGGCGTCACTGGTCTTGAAAATGAGCGTCAGGTGGTCACCTCATTGCCTTCTTGCGCGTGCTCACTAAGAACATTCCCGAATTTCTGACTACGGCGTCAAAAGGCTGTCCATCTTCACCAAAGCAGATTCGTCCTGGGTGTTTGCATCCACAACTGCCATCGAAGAAGATACAAGCTTGTTCCAGAGGGCACTCCATGAAATAAATCCTCACCATTTTTGGAAGTAAATATTTGGTTTTGTCGTTTGTAGGTCTCCTGTTTTGCCTAGAATACATAACAGGTTTGGGGTAGGGACGGTGGCCAATGCAAAATTTGGACAATGGTTCTATCAGGTAAAACCAGCACAGTGAAAACAACAAAATACCTCTAAATTGCGTCACATGTTTCACACCCACGGAATATCCGTTTCGTCCACGTTTTCTAGGGCTCGTGCAAGGGACAACCCAAAGTTTACCGACTCGTGTTTGTGGATACAAGGCGCAAGATGATAAGAGATTGCAAGCCGAAGAATTGCTTATCAGGCTTATGTCATGCTTGCGCGTAGAAGGTCCAAGCCAGCTGACGCGCGCAAACTTACTGAAGGGGCGAGACAGAGAAAAACTCGTTAGCGAGTATGTGCTTACGAAAAAAGCATACGATTTCGAACTTGCCGTCAGGCCGACTTTCTACGCCAAACAAAAAGAAAATCTTATAAAAAACTGAAAATCTATTAAAAAACAAAAAAGGGTAAGATCGCCCCTTCTTTTTCCCCACTGTCTTCTATCCTTCGATACCTATATCTCTTTTGTATGCAAAATTCAATTCCTGATGCTGGGGACTCACTAACCCCAAAGAGACTACCGGAGAACTCAGCAGTTGCTGTTTGTAAGGTAACTCTGGCACCTACGTAGATCATGAAGAGACCGCGGCTTTATTGATTCTGCAGGAAACCGTGTGATACCCTGAGTCTCTCAGTTTTGGTGAGCCGCTGACTCGCTGGCCAATGAAAATCCAGCACACACGCTACGCTGTTTCATCGTGTAGTTGTGCCGTCCGCTGACTTCGATGGGTAGGGTATTCATTGAGCATCTTGGGGGACAGAAGGTAATCCATTGTCAATATTGTGAAACGCCGTTATCGAACCGAAGTGAGATATTGAGCACCCGATTTACAGGTGCTACCGGTAGGGCGTTCCTCTTCAACCGTGTGGTGAATATTGTATATAGCGAAATACAGGTGAGCAGCTGTTCATATTCGGCTGATTTGAGGATATTAAGGATCGGGTGATGTTGACCGGCCGGCATTTCGTTCGTGACGTCGTTTGCATCAAATGTAATACGAAACTCGGCTGGATGTATGAACACGCACTTGAAGAAAGCCAAAGGTACAAGGAAGGTAAAGTAATCCTGGAGCGGGCGCTTATAATGGAAACCGAAGGAATCGCCGATCCGTTGGGTGAGAATTCTTAGCCACTTGAGGTCTCCGAAGTCTCCTACAACTATAGGATCTGTAGATCACCATATCACAACCCGTTTGGTGAAAGGTCGGTTACTTGCAACTTGTCCCTTCAACACGTCTTTCGCCTCATTTTTCTGCTTATCGCTTTCTCGTCGTTATAATTCTTCAAGCGAGGAGGGATGTGTTTCTGCCCATAAGATTTCCGGATGTGTATATGATTTAACTTGATAATATTATCTGCGTTTTTTCACATTATTTCGTTTTTCTGCTCCCTTTTTGGTAGCAATATGCTCGGAGGTCAGTACCAGTTCTCTTCCTGAATTCATTTCGCCAGGTCGTGTCATGGTTATATGACAAATTTCTCCAGAATGGATCGCTTACGCCACTATTGGTGTACCACTTGCAGTTCCTAGACGCCGTTCATGCGTTGGATTGAGGGTAAATGTGCGAGTGATCCTTTGTCACTTCCACTGACTTCCAATTACAATGCAGCGAATGTTGCTAGGGTCGGACCCCGTCCAGTTGCATGGGTAGTATGTTGTTCCCGCATCGCTTAGGATTAAAACTGTACCCAGGATGGACGTTAAAGCAAAACAGATGTAAGCGAACTTGGCTATCGGAAACCGAAAATGGGCTTGTTCTACGCATTCCTTTTCCAGAAGGCTGTCAGGTGGAAAGTATTTTGACGAGATCCGGTAGCGAAAGTCAGTAGCAGAAGAAAAACGGTCTCCCATCGGTAGGGGTTGTCCCACTGGTGTAAGGAGGGAAACCCTTCGCTGCGGAGTTGTTTATTAGAAAAACGCCAGCTAAACGGTTACAGACTATTGGACAGGAAGGTTAAACTCTCATTTGCACGTTGTTTTTAAAAACGGAATATCCATCTTCTTCTTGAACGCGTCTTCTTGAACTCTCCTGGATATTCATTGACTATCGCACAATTGCAAGCAAAAACTGCAAAGTAGTTCCACAAATTCCGTAATACATCCCACCTTCCATCAGATCAAGGCGAAGTTATGAAAACACACATACTACTCGCATGCGTCATCAGCAGTACCCACCGTTACACTGGTAGTTGTGGAGAGGCCCGAGGATGCGGGAAGTCGAAACATCATGAACCCCAGGCCTCGATTACCGGGAGGGCACTACGACCTATGATAGGCTGCGAGAGTCTGTCTGTGGTGCTTTTTACCAGGTAGTCATAGACCGACAGCTAACGTTCTAAAAAAGCTGGGCTAGAGAATTTCACTGGAAAAGAAAGGCCATTAATAGCCTGAACACTTCCCCAGCGGACGGAAGCCATGTTGGTTAGCACAGCCTCCGAGGAGAACAACGACGGAATGGCCAAATTCGCAGTTCGGGTTGATGATTACCTGATAGCTCGTTGATGAAGCAACGAACCTACTGACCTGCAGGTCCGTGGTTTTAACCCAACCCTGGGAACTCGATGGCTCCTGTCTAGGCCTTGGCAGCCAGGTAATCTCTTATCCCTCGTGCTCCCTTCGGGTGGTGTGGCAGCAATGCATCGAAAGGGTGTTGCAGCTGAACGAGTATTATTTTATTATATTTTATTATTGATGGTGAGATAAACTCTGTAACGGTGATGCGTCGTGCGCTTCATGTTCTTCTGATGAACTAGCCACCAATGGCTTGTTTCGGTATAGATAGACACAGTCTAAGTCTCGGAGTCGAGCAGATCTTGGTGCCACAATTCGAAATTTAGGAAGACGTACTTGAGAAATCGTAGAGGCCAAGTGACGTGATAACAGTTGTTTTCGGAATGTAATACGACCGCTTCCCGTGACGCCTTTTCTTCGGTATGTCATCCTCGTCATAGATCTTAATAAGCCAGTAACTACCGTACAGTCATGGGAAAAATGTCTAGTTAAGAATGAAGAGAAGGGAGAACGATGGGAAAATATCGCAAACAGTCTCATATGCCTGTGGAGAACGATCAAAGGTGAGGTACCAACAGCTGCGATATAAACCCATCTGATCGTTATATCGAAGTAAGATGCAGTGGTGGATCTGACCTGACATCCTTTGAAACCCCCCTCCAAATGAACCAACGGTGTAGTGACCGACGAACCTTAGCCAGGCGGTTCGATTAGGAAGTGACGGCATGAGGGTTGACATACTGGCGGGCTGTCCAAGGCTAAGCAGGAGCAGCCGGGGTCGGGTTCGGACCATGAACCCTTCGAGCAGTGGTCGCGTGCCTTTACCATTAAGCTATCCGGAGCCAGCAGCGATGCCCTGAAATGAATGGGCTGGCGGTTGTTGACGTTCGCGTTGTCGAGTGCGTGGTAGTCGCCACATAGATGCCAATTTTCTTCGGGACTATATAAAGTAGCGGGGCTCATAGGTTGTTCGATTGTTGAGGCGTATGACCAAAAATGGCTCGGGTGATCTTCAGTGTCCAATGGGCTCCTCTAAGTGGAGCCAATCTATGCTGCAAAGCTGACAATCACTGTACAGCTGTTTAGTCCTTACTGGGAATCATCGGCAAACAGCACCTCACGAACCTGTAGGGAGGTTCGAAATCGCAACTTCCCGGTTAGTATACTAGTTAATAACTGTTCGTCTGTAACGCACTTTCAATGTCCAGCTGCTATGCCGCCCGAAGGAAGCACGAGGGCTGAGATAAGTCTTAGTTGCCCATGTATGGAGAGGAGCAGTCGAGATGCTAGGATTGGGTCCGAACCGCGGACCTGGTTAGTAGGTTCCCGCCTTAACTAATTAAAATGCCCTAAGTGATTATGTCAAGTAGCGATGGGGTTCAACGTCTCACAGTGTGATAACTGATCGGACGCTTACTCCTTTTCCTGGTAGTGCTTGAGACTAAACCGTTGGGCCACGAGCGGTCAATCAGCAGCGTAATTAACTCGCTTTTAGACAGGATAGTGTCACTCGTCCTCAGTCATTAGATTCACATCTGGTGGTCATGTGTTGATCGAAAGGTCGTCACTCGAGGAGCCAGTGAACAGGTGACTGCAGGATGTGCATTTTCTGGTTGAAGAACGTGTAGCATTGTATTTTCTCTAGGTTCGGAGTAATCGCACTGCTAATCAACTGCTCGTGACCGAATTTAGTCTTCAACTACTACTCGGGAAGTTTCGAGTTAGAATAACCCTGGAGAATCATGAGATACGCATTGCTGGTTATTTCCAATAAAGATGAGACAACTGTAAAGTGCTTCTCGGCTTTCCAGCATAGACTGGCTTCGCTGAAAATTCCCGAATCTCACACTACTATCGGACGCGAGGCGATGCGCTCTTGCAAAGACGGGCGGGTCGTTGGTTTCGTTGTGGTATGGCATGTTACTCGTAATGACTAAGAGAGCCGCCGAGAGTTGCCACGGCTGCGGGTAGTGGCCTAGAATTCCACCATTTCATGACAATGTCGGTTTTACGAGCAGGGCATTGATTGGAGCAGTTTCGGCCACGAGACGATGCCGTTTGCTGTTGACAAGACTATTGAAGTGGTCGAGGAAATCGGTGCTGATGATGGCCCTATTTTCAAAGGAAAACAGATGAAAATGAAGTGCTAGCATCCTTGGACAACATTAAAACGAACATTTGAGCCTCACACCGAAGTAAGCCATTGACCAAGTGTCATTTGCGAACCTTTCCCGACATAAGTCCAGCGTAAAATGACGGGCAAACTTTAGCTAGGCAGTCCAGCTCGGAAACGACAGCATGCGCTCCACCACTTTCATATCTTGTCATGTCACAGCCAGTCCCTCGCGATCCTTTCGCCAACAATCGTTTAGAACAGAAAACAACGCTGTCTTCGGTAGACGGTGTTTGAAAATACGTAATACGCGCATCAGCCAAGTAAGTTTAATTTGCTGCACTGATGACTAGGATTTTCTACCAAGTAACCGGTTGCGCACCATTTCCCTGCGTACTTGCTGCAGCCAACCAACTTTTGCTATACTACAGGGATACCGCTGGCCAAATATCTGAATACGAGTAGGGTTCCCGAATGGGAGGAGATCGAGTCTCACAGTTGCCTTGTACACACGGCCCTTAAGCTTCAGCGAAATTCGTTTTTGACACATAAGTAACGCAAGTTGGCGATCGCTACACCGCGGCTTCTTTATCCGTGTTTTGACTACATCTGCTACAATACCACCAAGGTCTGTGCAGCCGTCAACTTATGTGAATCGAACGATAACTCACGTCCTCAATTCTGATGTTCCAAGGAGAGACGAGAAATCCTGAAGTAAAAATGAGCAATTTGACGGTTCAACGTGCATGTTGAAACGCGGGATCACCTTAAAGCACTTTGCGCGGATAAATAATCGGCCGGTGAGGAAGTGATATCGCGCGCATGGTCCAAGTCGATTAATCTCCGGATATGAGTTCGATACCTAGATTTGTGGTCCCTTGGAATGTGCACTTCTTAATGACTTTGGTGACAACGTTCAACACAATAGGAAAGAAGGGACAGCCCTGACAGTTTATTGTACTTCCTAACCCAACTGGAGATATGAGAATAAAAGACGCGAAGATTTATGAACTTCAAGTGCACCCTTTTCTGATAAGAATATTTAGAAAAGCCTATATCCACGGAGTCGAAGACTTTTGAAAAAACAATAGTTCAGTTGTAGCACCCTTTCGGTGCCTAACTGCCATGCCACCAGAAGGAAGCACGAGGGCCGGGATACTGCCAGGTTGTCCAAGCCTGGACAGGAGAAGTCGAGAGGCAGAGGTCGGATTCGATCCGCGGACTTTCCGGTCGGTACATTCGCGCTCTAACCACTGAAGTCGAGAAATCCCAGGATTGTTGGTCGGTGGTATATGTGACGCTGCTCAACCACTTGACCTAATGTAAAGATATGATCAATGCGCTCTCTGTCAGCTAGAACTCCTGATTGATGCTTTCTGACTTAAGTCTCACGTGTCGAAGATAAGCGTTGCAATATAATGGAAACCAGCAGTCGTGTTACGGCAGGCGTGGAACTCATGCCAAGCCGATTGAAACAGCCTATTTGAACACCTTTTTTACCGCGGGTACGATCAACGATTGGTCATAACTCTCTGGACGACGTTCTCGTTCCCAAATACGTACGAACAACCTAATCAAAGCCGAACGAGTAGATTCTCCACTGTATTTGAGCAAATATGGGTGAAGTTCATCTGGTCCAGCAGGCAGATGGCGCTCCAAGGCACAAAGGCTTATTGGCACTCCAACTGAGGAATAACCTAGACTCACAGACCACGGCTCAGTCTGGAATGGTCAAATGTAAGACAAGTGTACACGCCGACGGCCAACTGAACTGTTGTTGAAAATGTTACGGTTGCGATCTAGTCTCTGGTCTTTATTGTATGCTAGATGTGCAATATATTTGATTAACTCACTTGCGTAAACCCTTTTTGGTCCTGTTTTGCGGAGTAACGACCAGCTTCCGTATATTCCCAGCCGCACTGGTGCCTTCCACTTCTTGAAATTTCTGCTTCCGCCACGCCTGTATGCACACGGCAGTCGTCGTATAGTCGATCATCCAGTCGAATTGTGCTCCGAGTTCTACGAGATGGGGCGTCTCGCCGCACGGAGTGGTAATGAGCGCCCCCAAACACCACAAGCATAGTTCCCGGCGTCGTATACAGCCGTGGTTATCTCATCCTAGTTACGGTCGGTATCTTCCGAGGATGCTGTTTATAATGCATTATACAGTAAGATTTGGTAAATTTGGAATCATGGCTCACAAAACTTCCTGATGAAACGTAGAATTCTGTTCTGGTGTTTATCGGGATAGTTTAGTGGAAATCGAAGGTTGACGCAGTCCGGATCAGCCTGTGTATTCCAGGGTCAAGGACTGAATCACACCATTGGTAGCTGATAGTGATGTGGTCATTTTGACTCCAAGGCTGCTCAGTGATGGGAACGCCAGGTAGCTCAGTGGCACCCGCTACTTCTAAACCTGGTACTGGTGAGAAAAAACGGCCGGTCCAAAGTTACAAGAGACGCCCACCATTATCACTGCATTACGCGTTCAGACGAAATATGCCACCAAGGCGTCTTTCTGAACTGAGGCGTTAAAAGTCTACTGTTGCGACTATATCCGAGCTTTTATTGGTGGACAGGAAAGTGGTCAGTTCTCGATAGAAGATGTCTTTCAACAAATCAGGGCCTCAGTTAGCTGCTGCATGACAAACAGAAAACGTTCAGTGTGTCAAATAGTGCGAGTTTCTATAGAGGCAAAAAGTCGACTGTTTATAGGCATCCAGTCGAACAATGAAGCCCCAGCTCGCGAGCGTCAGCCTGTACCAACACCGGCACAACCAGCTGCAGTAGCTCTAGTCTGCTGTGCCTAGGTAAAGCTGTTGCCGTAAGCTCACAAACTTGGATCCCTAATACGATTTTCAAGAATGCAGCAGACCCCAATCGATACAGTATCTAGAGTACGCACAAGATCAGCTTGTTGGCCGATCTCTCTACGGGTTCTCACGTTCCAGGCTGCAGTAAAAACAAGAACGGGGCCTGGACAGCGGTAGGTGCGAGCGGTGGCGTACAGTGTGCCCATTCTCTAGGTGGCTGATTTACGTCCCTTTATAGCTGGGATCCTAAGTAAGAATGACTTTCAAGTAGGACAGGAGGGGAGTTAAAAGATAACAATGAAGACGGAAGACTTTAGTCCGCTCATCCACCCTGCCGTAAGCAGCGAATAAGACGACCCGGACGGTGTCACCACTCAATGGCCGAACTGTTCTCTGTAAAGTTCATGGTTGTATGAAAGCTGAGATACTACCAAAACTGAGGCAGGATGACGAACAGGGCAGCCAGCCAAAGCCTTCGGATCAGAAGCCTGACCACAAGGCATCGGTGGTCAGCTAGCCCTAAACTTAATTGACAAATTGCCTTTTTCCAACTCCCAGACTGTAGGGCCAGCAGACTTTGTTTATCACATATCTACCCATTGGTCAACCTGGTAGGAGAGACTCTGGAGGTTGATTAAACTCACCGGATGGTTCAGTGGATCACTGAGATACGCAAACCTTCACACCACAATAAACTTCACTCTTTTTGCAACGCAATTGAACATCAGTATAATTATGAAATGCACACTAAGGGACCGGAAATCTGGGTCTCGAGTCAACAGAAAGGGTAGTGGCTTTGGATGAGGCTGATGGTCGTCAGTCCGCGCAGTCAACGCAAAACGGGATGTCCGAAGTGGTTCTGTGTTTCTGCATGCGTCTTTGATTAACCTGAAGGCGGGCTCATGGGCTTTCTTACGTTGGTCGCTGTTTAGTCCGTGGTTGTTCGGCGACAAATGTACCATCAAAGCACGTGCAGTATTCGTCAACTGACTAGCATCAGAAACAACGCCTTACCTTGTCCCTTCAATGTGAAGATGCTAATGGTCATCAACTATTTTACCACCCTTGTCTGCCTAACAGCAGATTCGGGCTGCTGCTTCTTAACCAGACTACCTGACTAATGTTAGCATGTCATACGGTGGGCTTGTGTTGCGTGGGATGCTAGATCGGTCCACCGACGGTATCTCACTCCGAGATGACACTAAGTTGTGCCTGTTTCAGTGGTGCTCTAAGGTATGGACTCCAAGAACGTGAGCACTTCTGGCACGAAAACACCACCCTTTCCCTGCCGAGTGTTCTCTTCTTGTATTTGTATGTCAGTTAAAATGTCAATGACGGTGATGATGATATTTGTCACCAATGACGCGAGGCTGACTAAGCATAAGCTTCCAGGATCGTATCAGTCTCTTCCACTACAGGATGTTTGACCATGGGCTTTTCCCAAGACGGCGGAACGATGCCCATCTCTTGAGCCTACTGAACCTGACAAACCCTCGCGACCAATGATTTTGGCCAGATGCTACTGGTCTTTTTGGTGGGAACGCTGAGCCGTAGCGGCTTTTTAATTTTATATATATATATATATGCATCTAAGCTATGCGAACTGAACACATTTCTTAAGACGCGTTGTGTCTATACATGTCTGGACCGGTTTACTTAGCGGACAAACCGCCTACCTTCACTCACACGAAGACATTTCTTGAAATGCGCCCTAATTGTTACGAAATCAGCTGTAGCTCAATATAACATGTGTTGGCGGGCTTCGTCAAACAGATTTAACCAGCTATGATAAACTCCGTATAAGATACTAATGATGGCTCGCTTTTTCAAAGGACGAAATTATTTCTCGTGAGTTTCAAAATTACAGCGTAGTTCCTTTTCACGTGCAGTAGCCATAGGTAGATATCAAGCCACGTAATTGTGCAAAATTAGCAGAATCCTCCTACATTTTATTGTTCCACCGCGGACGCCTCGAAGCGCGGCATACTTTCGGTCATCCGTTTCTTATCAATTTCACAGCTACATTGTTCTCTTTCAGTTTTGAGATCAGAAATGCGTAAGATTATCACCCTTCGACCAACTTAGTTGCCTCCACGTTTCCACTGCCCTGTAGGTGAATCTGAAGCTACAATTGGCGAACCAGCTTTTAACATATAATTCGCCGCGAGCTGAAATTGGGGACACCTCGATGGTATAATACATCCACTGCTACAGGTTACAGCGGTCGGGTCGCGTGCTTCGCACGTCATTCTCCGATAACGGCATCGGTTTTGCTCTAAACTCAGTCAACAAAAGTAGGATATCGCATGACCTAGAAAAACGGAGTGAAGAAAAGTAGGATAGGTTCAGATGTGATGCGCTTTTCAGGAATAAACCAATATAACCTCCAAGTTTGGTTCGATAACACTAGATGTGACTACGGACTAACGCCCATGATGCTCTTGCTATCTGAGTTAGTAGCTGGTGCAGCATTTACGTTGGCTGTCTTTGATAAGCTAGTACTAGGTCCACTGTTTTGAAATAAGTTGAAATGATTGTGAGACAGAAAAGCGCCAGCACCAATATGAGTGCCATCATGCATACTTATGATGAGGATGAAACTGCAAGCTGTCAACCGCATAAACCGACCTCTTCTGATACAGAGCCTCTCACAAAACCAAGAACTTTGTTCTTGTTTCGAACATTTCTCTCCGAAATTTCTCTGTCTGTCCTGAGCCGAGTGCACCACAATCCTAATCATGACTGTGATTAAGACTGCCCAAGGATGCATTCCACTTATGATTAGCCCATCAGATGCGCTCACAGACAGGGCATGACCACTTACGGAATCGCGTTTGCATCCGAGGTATTACTTCGTACACGGATGCCACTCCTCACTCTCTACAGAAACTGCTTGAGCCCATGCGCTTGAACTAATACAAGTGTAACTTTGCACTTTTGGCTTCGAAAGCCATGCCGCAAATCATGTGAACACCATATTTTATGATTTATACTATGTTGTACATTAGTCCTACGCTTGTCGTTTCTGTATTTGAGGAGCAGTTACACTAGCACTACTGCTAAAATGATACAAACCGGATGTGTTGGATCGGATCCTATGTCACACAGTTGTTCATTCACTGGTGTTGCTATCCAGATAGGTTAGTTGCCAAGTCCTGGTCAGAACTACGTAACCCAGCGAGGGATTTTGTTTGCTCTGTCTGGAAGTTTTTTTATCACCAAACATGGTTTATACCTATCAGGCGAGTCGGTGTCAGTATAATAGGACGGAATTATAAGGCAAGCTTATTAAGGATGGCTTCCATGCTTTACCACAAGCCTCCTGTTTTTATCATTTAATTCGACTCCTGAAAGGCATCTTGGTGTTGAAACCACCCCAACAGGAGGTAAAGGAAGTCGACTCGTTGGAGGGATAACTGTACTTTGCTTCCTAGCTTCTTTGGACTATACTACGTTTGAAACCTCTAGATTCTAAATTTGGCTCCGTTCACCAAAGCGCGAACTTCTCGTCTATCCGCCTATTCAAATTTCCCTGTGTATTGTCCCAACATACATAACAAATTCGTTGTATGGTTTCCTGTCTCGTATTTTCGCAGTAATTTTCCTTTCATTCAGTACTTTAAACAAATAGGACTTAGAAGTGGAATAATGGGTCTCTGGGTGGCCATATAGCCACCAGACGTTTATGGAAAGGGCAAAACAAACTTGCTTTCAGTGCACTGCTACTCGATGTCGTCAGCTCCTAAACGTAAGGGAAATTTGATGCAACCTTATACTCGACGGCTTCACACTCGTACAAACGAATCTGCAATATGTAAGTGGCCAAAGAAACAAAGTTGATGTCCATTCTTTAGACCTGTGCTCTTCAGGTCAGGCTGCGGTATTGGATACAAGGAAATATAAAAAACGACTTGGTAACCCAATGGTAGCGTACCTGCAATTGGTCCCACTTCATTGTCATTCAGAAGAAGAAAAAAACAGTTTTCTTAGGCTATGTACACCATTTTTAGTGGTGCTACGAGGCAAAGTGATGGGTCGAATATAACCTGCTAACAAAACAAAGATCGAAACACAAAGATCGCTTTTCAGTTTCAGAATATGCGTGCCACTATGCTTATTGCGCATGGTTCTCGAATTCGCTTAATTTTCCTTCAAGTGAACCGAAACGACGCACAACCGATCTCAGGTTTACCTTAAGCGCACAGCTTCTAGAAGAGACATCACATGAGCATTCAGTCAAAGGTGGCTGAGGATCAAATAATGCCGTTTGCAGATATGACGCCAATGATCTCCAAGTAAGTGGCCTCTGCATGTTTCTGGAGCATTTTTGCCTGGAAGATGTCTGTTCGCACAGCTGGATACTTGTAGATGACAATTTCCTGCAGCCAGCGTCTTCCAACGGCTTACTTATTATCACCAGTAGATGCTGGCAAAGACGAACTTTGTGAAGGTCAGCTTACAGCGAATTCAGTCAGTTATACACGTTGACCGCAAACTAGACGCTATACTGAGCAGCCATGAGTAGGTGGTCATGGGTGCACGGGACATATTCAACAGAGGCTCATGATTACTTTAGTGGCAATGCTCCCCTTGTAGAAATGGAGTTTTTTCCGCAGATTCAGACCACACATTTGTCATATGAATGTTGAATGTTCTGTGTCCACGACTAATGAAGGCAAGTAAAATGTTAAACCCTCGCGGCTGTCTTCCTGCTGTACTAATGAAATGGACAAGGAAGACTAAGAGTTCCGAATATGGCAAGGTCATCCGTTTAGATTTTAATTGCCACCACCAAAACTATCTAAGAGTAACGGTCATTATTGCACGAAATCGCAATATTTCACCCCAGACAAAATGAAATTTTAAGTGTCAGCTACAAAGCGAGTGGATCAACGGGAACTATTTTATTGCCTCTTGAAGTAATGCGAGGCGTTTAGCATTCGTAGCTGCCTCCACATCAATTAAGCTACTGTTTGATACATTGAAAAGAAAAGCGCTGCACCGAATGAGCAACTAATAAATCACTACTGGCTAATTTCTAACACTAGCCATCCAGTCACGTACTGCCCGAAAAGAACCGTAGGAGGCAAGAACATTTATCAGTTTCTTGAATAAATCTTGAATCAGTCAACAAGATTCAACTCCAAGAAGTATTCTACTCTTGAAGATGACCAGCGGTGACCGAAACGTCGAGCGAAGAACCTTGGTATGTTGAAGTTGTTGTTCCATAGTAATTCAACCAAACTGTACGTTGGTGTTCGCAGCCCACATAAACCCGATAGGCATATCTCCCAGGAACTGATCAAGTCACAAGGAAGCTCTGCGAATGAGATTGATACAATAGCTCATATCCCACACTGAAAGAGTACACTGAACTCAGTAAGCAAGACTAATCGATAAATTGTGCTTGTGCCGACTATCCAACTGTAATCTGCTTAGGGTAGCTGGGTTTCGTTTTACATTTTGTTGCTCCGGGAAAACTACACTTAGATCTTAACGGTGTGGCATGACACACACACATCCACGCACACGCACACATCCACTTCGTGACATAATAGATAGCTGAGAGTCGGTCGTAGTACCGGTCCGAAAGTTTCGATGCCAGGAGCGTGCGAAGCAGGTTTGAGATCGATTGTCCATGCGGTCCTACTCATCTGTTCAGTTCTAGGTATAATTGGAAAGATCGAGTATTCCCGTACAAAACTTCCTGAGATAATGAAGTTTGTGTGCGACAACCCAATTTGGGACTAGAAAATCAACTGACAAATTCGTTCGCCGTCATTTTAGGTGATGTAAATGACACGGTTTTGAAACCAAGGATGGCGGGAAAGATGAGAAGACACTTGAAACTGTCTCACAGCTCAGCATCCAGTAGTGCTGGAGTAGAAATGTTTGAGACCTCAGGAGCTGGATTCACTGAAGGAAACACACTGTTACTCCGGAAACGAACAAAAGACAAGGTCTATGCTACACCGGAATTAGCATACTTGATTCCTCTTAGAACCCAGATTAGAAGGCGAGGATAAGCATCTGCATATCTTTTTTGAACGAGAAACTGTCCTCAAACATTTGATCATCCCAGGCTGATAGGCATCTGTAGATCAGTGGAAGGATCGTCTCGTTTGAAAGCGAGTTGAACGGAGATAGCACTATACGTATTTCACTGGAATCGTTATTTCAAACGACGATCACTAGGTGTTTCCGTGGGATTTTAAAAGAAGCACCGTATGTTCTTTTTGAACTCCGAATTGTCAGTAAGTGGCGAAATGCATTCATTCGCAAATTACATTGGTGTTGATGACAGACAAGTGATTCTCGTGTCCTTGACATTCAGTTGAACGTGATGCACAAGACCCCTTTCATGTTTCAGTTGGCACGACATTCGGGATGTCGTAGGATATTTTCTTGGAAGTAGACACAGTTCTAGAAGGGCGAAGCCAGTGGTGGCTTGTCGAGGATTTTTTCAGCAATATTATGAATAACCCGTTTTTTTCAAGTTTTCTCGAGTGTCGCACCAAATGAAACATGAAATGGCTTTCATGCAGCAGAGGATACCATGAACAAGAAACTCAGTTCAGTCTCCCGCTAAGACTGATGAATTCTGCATGAGTGTATTTTTTCAGAAGCATGACTGAAATGGCATTAACCAATAGTCTCCTGCATCCATTAACAACTTCGAGTTTTGGCTAATCGTCCAAGCTCATATGTTGCCAGCCAAATACGCAGGGATTACAGAGGAATAATTGTCGCTTTCGCTGGGCATTGCTGAAGCCAAAAAATAGCTACGGGATTTCCTGTGATGGATGAACCCAAGACATGAAATGAGGAAAATGTCAATTCCTCCTGAGTCATTTCTGGATACAAGCGGACTTTTTGGACAAATCTGCACCTTCAAGTAATTCCGGGATTTGATGTAGTATCCGCGGTACTTTCTCTTGAACAGTTTTGCTTTTCTAGCCCTATTAATCTGACCAGTCTCTACCCTGAACCTGTTCTATCTCGCCCTTCCTGTCATCAAACCGAGTATGCTTAGGCGTACCATATCCAGTACATCAGTGTTGGAAAAAACAACTGAGGAAACTCAGTGACCAAAAATTCTACTGATACACAATATCATGTTGGCCAAAAATGCGCAGTGTGGCTACGATCATAAGTGGTTTATTGAAATACCGGGATGGCTGATGAACAGGACATATCGCGATGAATGAATAAACGGTTGATACTGTAAGCAAAATCAACGGTGAAGGTAAGGGAGATATGAAAGCAAAGGAGTGTATCAGAATCGGTCCTTCTCGGAACGAATCACCCGCATAGCCTCAATTGGGTTATTGGTCTGCGCATGTGCTAAGACATCAGTCTGGTTCACGCGCATAAAAGGGTTAGTGTCTAATTCGTCCTGGATAGTACCCGGTACTGTTGGGAGTCCCCGAGCACGCAGATCTTTCGCATGTTTCAGTCGCTCCTGTAATGCCTTGTTATTGGGTTCGACAGTAAGACCGAATTCAAGATTCTTCACGGTATATTCATGGCCGCAGTAGACCTTGGTCGATGGAGGAAGCTTACCGAGGGAACCCAATAGGGCATGATGCCTGCGTAAATGTGGAACGGACATTCAATCAGTACAAACGGAACTCTTGTAATGGTAAGAAGTGTTGAGCAGACAGGTGAAATTATTCATCGGAAGGCTACCATGGAAACTAGAAAGTGCTGCTTCCATGGCTCTGTATCACTGATCAAGATAGTACTTAAAATACGAGGATAACATACGGTTCTTAAAACTAATATGGACGTAGGTTAGAATTATTTCAAAATTTAGCCTTGTCGAATTAGAATGCTGTAAGCCAATACCTTGTGAATTAGATATTCGGCTACGACCTCACTCACTCATTAATCCGTCCAAACATCCTGAGTGGCAAAACCAGGTCAGTGTAAAAGACGACTGAGCAAAACAAGACAGTTAGTTTGATCTCGGTATTCAGTAGAGGGAAACCGAATAACAAAAACAAGAATCCTATCTTCCTAATGGGGGAATGCTGGCAGGCCAGGCGAATGACAAAAGTTTACCACACGTGAAAGACGATGGCGCCGGCTCCACGGTGCAGAACACGTGCCCACCAAGTGATCGGTGCGCACGAATTGTGTGCAATGCACACACAAGTAACATATGACGGTGTTCACGCGACTGAACTAGAACTCATCAGAGGTCGTATGCAGGATCTATTCATAAAGTCTAAGGATCGAGTATAAAACTGCTCAGCTGTGGCAAACAAAAGAGTGGAGATGCTGCTATGATACCCAATCCTAGAGGGGAGTAATCGAAAAGCCAACATGGGTTCAAACCAAGGATAACATGGTCAGTAGCTCGCAACTCAACTAATGAAGTATCCCGAGGAGAAATTTCAAAGCATATCGCTGTCAGTAAGGCTGTGCGATCTTCAGTAAAAGTGAGTTTCCGTGGTAGTATTTGTAAGAATTTGCGCCCAATAAATTTCTGCATGTGACTATGATTATCTGTACTATACTATCTATACCATACTGACAAATGTAGATCGGCAAGCCAACACGGCCAGATACCCGTGAATATGGTTAGCCCCGGAGAGCTTGAGTCCGCTAATTTGGATAAACTAAACAGTACCCAATTATCATTTTCTCATAAATCACCATGACAAAGGGCTCAAAGTTCCCTCCACACAAGGAAACGTTGCCAAGTCGTTTGATTGTGAGTTATCTCATTTATGTGCTTTACGCACCGGGCTACCTATTAACAATAAACAAAACAACACTGCGCTAAAACCACGAGATCCTTTCTACATAGGAGTTTTTAACATCCGTACTCTAAGTCAAATTGCCAAACAGGTAATGCTCGCTGAAATCTCATACTCCCTTAAAATTGATGCATGCTGTGATCCTGAAACAGGCATACAAGACTCAGGCGTGGTCACGCACCTTAAAACGCCAAGGATGAACTCAGCTCTTTCGCACTGCACTCAGTCCCAGAGCTGAACGCTGGATTGGATCCTGGTCTTTGCACCGTTTGGTTATCCAGCTCAATCAAGCTCAATTCAGTTCTGAGGCTGAGGATACTTTCTGTCAAGTTATCCGGCCTCATTCATCAAGTAAGAAGCACCGACACTGCGATCCTTGCGGGCGATATGAATGCCCAAGTCGGTCGCTGAACTCCTTCGAATCACACCTGGACGGTCGATGATTGCCGCATGGACAGCGGCAAGCGACAATGGACGGATAGCGGAAAGCGACTCCTCCAGATGTGTGCTGATCATCAAGTGTTCCTGGCCCGTACAAAATTTCAGCATAAACGTTCGCATCGCATAACCTGGCGGCCACCAATCGCAAATTAGTTGTAGACGCAGTTTGTCGTCGACTACCGGTGGACAGCCACAATTCAAGACCGCCTTATTTAATTAGAGGAATGTTGGGCAGCAATTAATTATTCGTGAAACCAGACCAACATGCATATCGCTGCGAATTTCTCCGAAGTATTCAGCGATCCATGTTTTCTCCGCAAATATTACTTTATCTTGGATTTCCCATTTCCCGCGAAATTCGTGATCTGCTTGGAATAGGTAAGTTCCTCGTCATAACCAACCACCTGGCCGATCCACTGACACTCATGCACACCTACACAAACGATCGATAAGCCAACCTTCAACATAACAACACTTACATAATATATACCCGTGATCCGCCAACCGTCAGCAGCCAACTGATTTTTAGCTATCTCACTTTCCTGTGAAAGTCATTTACATTGCGTAACTCTCAGTAGGAGGTTGTCCGCGTCAGTCAAAACATGGATAGGATAAGGTCGCATCTCAGTTACAGCGTGCGTTAGGTCGGTAGTGAAGAGGTCTAATGAAGAGAATATGGTACAGTATCAACAGAATAGACTGCTGTTCTTCAGGACAGAGAAAAGATAGCAGTGGTACAACTAGAGGTAGAGGGAGGAAGCCGTGAAAAATTTTGGAATAGGGCTTTCTTGGAAAGTGTCTAAGTCTTGAAGAACAAAACAGGAGTTCATTGCTCCTTAGGGACAAATTCAAGACGTCTGGATAAGGTTCGAATCGAGGTGGTGCCTACACACAAGTGAATAGCATTTAGGAATAAAGTGACTGGTAACAGAAGGAGACAGGAGAATAGTGAGGACTGAAACAGGGCACTTGGCCGACGCGACAAACCCCAATTAAACTTCGGAAACGAGTGACGTCCCTCGGGTTGAGAGAACCGTCGGAAGGATCACAGTAAACAGGCAACGAATTATGCTACTTGCGAGTAGGCAAGACATAAGAAATAATACACCAGGTTCCCAAAAGGGAGCATAAATAACTCTCATGAACTGGCCATGCCTGCGGTCTCCAGCTAAAAAAACGATGACAAGACTGGGCTAGTTAACGAATGAAATAAGCCAACTAGTATGCGTGATATATCGGAGGGAATTGATGTAATAACAGGGACAGTCAATAAACTCACATTTGCTCCGGGGTACCTTCAAAAAACCGACCGCAACCACCAAGGAAAAGTGTATCCCCAGTGAAAACAGCATGGCAGTCTTTGGTAGAATCCGAAACGTAGTAGCATATGTGCCCGGTTGTGTGGCATGGTGTTGCCAAGCACTTCACATTTAGAGTATGGCCAACTTTTATCACCTCTCCGTCAGAGACCAGGTTAGTCAAAGCATCGACCCGTTTATCACCACCGTATATGATAAGTTTCTCGCCAGATGTTTCTTTCCACTTTTTTGCCAAAGCACCATTTCCGCTTGCATGATCCGCATGGTGATGAGTGGTTAAGACAGATGACAGGGTTAATCCATGTTTCATGACCGCATCCAATATCTTCTCCGGTTCGACGGGATCCACAGCAGCACACATCTGACCAAGATACAGGGATACCGATTATTTCACTGAGTCGACCAGAGGAATAGCTATGACCCAAAATAGTTCGTTCATTCTGAAGAGAGAAACTTCCTGTCTAGAGTCGAGCTACTATCAGTTTCAATGAAACAAGAGCAACATCTGCTGAATTCTTCAACTGCACTACGATGATCATTTTATCCACTATCTAAGGGGTGGTAGTTGCCAACACGAATGAGAAATGGGTCTCGAACGTATCAGCGAGACCTTCACATGGTCAGGAAAAGGCGAAGACCTAGTGATACAGTCGTGATGCTGACCATAATGAGACACAACTAGAGATGGCCGAACTAGGTAATGCCTCAGGATGTGGAAGACCATGAAGTCAGACAAAGTATCGCTAAAGCTTTGGACTATATGTAAGTAATCCACAAGAAGACGAATCAAAGCTTTATGGAGGTAACTGTGGTAGGAGAAAATCATGCGATAATTGCCCAAGATCAGTGAATATGCTGGCACACCATGCTTCGCACCCAGCAGGCAGTACATTTTAGACGATCCGTCATCCATATGCAGCCACCCCAACACTCTTCCAGTCAGTTCCTTGCAGTTTTATAATCCCCAAGTTCGATAGATAGAAAAACCTGCGGTTCTTTTTCACGAACCAATACAATGGGACTTTTATCAACAATGGTTGCACGTCCTGCGTACGGTTCCTGCATGAGTGATGTTTGGCGGCTCTTTATCGCTTACTGTTGAGTCCCGTTAAAAGGTACTCGTATTGCTTTGAACAGTTGAATGTGATGTCAGCACCAGAATACAGAAGGGAAGTCAACAAATTACACATTAATTCCATTTATAAAACTTTAGCTCCATATGTGGGCATCAGGGAACAAGAAATTTATACTGGGGAAGTTTCAATGGGCCCATAGTTTTACCTGTTGGTGACCTCGACGGTCCGACCTGGGCCACAAAGCCAAGCCGCTGACTTCAGAATGAGGCTTACACAATACGTGTCCGAAACAGTGCAGTCGCCGATACTGGATTTAGAGGTCACGTGATTTTATATCACGGCGGTAGCAAGAAGTCATTTGGAGCTGCAACCGGGGATCGGTTGCAAGACAAGAACAGACGATAGATGAGGTTCACTAAGCAGAGATGCTACTCTTCGCGAAGTACGCCATAAAACTCCAACAAGTTTCTTCACTGCGCGGGCTCGTGCTGTTGGACTGAACAAATAGGTAGTACTTATCAGTGATCGAACCACCATGAAACCAAACCAAACCAGCAGAATAGTGGGCCGTATTAAGCCATCACACTACAGTTTCGGGCGAAGTTGAACCAAGACATCGCTCGCACTTTCATAACAGAGGCGTTCCAACCGCACATGTTTCAAATGGGCTAACTGTTTAGATGACGTAAGTGTCAGCTATTTACAAGTTTTGGATTGAAACCGTAGCACTTTGGTCTACATTAGACATTCCGGCTGCCTAAGGTCTGAGGCAATGTGCTCTCTTCATCACGGATGGCCGATTGCTATCAGATCACGAAGTCCATTCAAATTTCTCTGACGACTGCCAGTTCTATATCAATCCCAAACACCTTATGACGCTCTGGTCATTCGGCAGTCTCCGTGTCTTCACATGTGTCTTCGGTATTGTTTCATAGGCACCCATGCACAGCTTCTCAGGAGCAGCCAACGGGAACGTCTAAGTAACACTGGCTACTGATGGTTTTCAGTAACAGGCATGAGTAGGGCGCCTTGGCACGAAGTCTTTTAAATCGTCTTGTCAATGAAGTCGCTTAAAATTGCCCTCGTTTTGACTCTAAAACGTCCCTTTATAACAGATCTCGAATCCTTCAGATCACCGTTCTCTTAGCGTCCGATGAAGGAAACCGTCGTCCGTCGTTTTGCATACAACTAGTGAATAGGAAAACCAGAATCGTTAAAACGTATTAGGTCATGTACTGAAGCAAGTTTTTGCACGACGACAGTTCCAATATAGACCACCGAAATAATGATCACTTGCCCAGAGAACGTATGACAGCCTTCCTTGAAAGGCAAGATTCGGGAGTTCGTTCTTCCTCTTAAAAACTCCTCTTAAGAACTTCCTCTTAAGGAATTAATTATTATGTTCTGAAAGGGTCTAGGAAATCACGCAGATAGGCCGCGAATGGCTATTAAAAAGGGTGTGAATTCATAATGCCCATATTCCACACATAATTAACGACATTCGTCCACTTTATGGCGATGCTGACATCTTTTTTGATGACTCCGAATTGAAGGTTTAGACTTTGAGGCATTTTCAAATACAACGGTGTACGCAAAAAAAATTCCACAAATCACTGTGAAACGAATATGCCACACGTTGAACTTCCAAAGTAAGATACGAAGAAGGAAGTTGTTTACAATAGTCATGTGCTTTCAATGATACATTACACGGTAATACGAGAACCGAGTGGACGTCGTTCATTATCAGACAGAGCTACCAACACACCATAAATCGGGTCACCTTCCATTCAGTAGTTTCCAATATCGTAGAAGATCGTGCTATCATGGGAAATTTTCAAAGCCTACCCCAGGTAATTAAGTCTACTCGACAAACTAACACTGATCGTGGTGATAATGACTGTATACAATGCTTACTAACAGACGGGTGTGTTTCGATGTTGGAACAAAATTTTCTAAACAATGAACGGAATAAGAACCTATCGGTTTGTTTACACACGAAAAACTATGATGTATACATACATCACAGTAGGCGAAGATGCGCGCATAGTTTGCTCTAAAAGAAATCAATAAGCCTGCGCACTTGGAGCGGAAATAATATAAGCGCGACAACCAAATGCACGTGCATCGATCATACGAGGTTCACAACTGGGTGGAAACGGTATTTTGTGATTTATAACCAAACTCAAATGAGAACCAAAATTAATGCGACTGAAGTACACTGCGTCACAGTGAACCGACTTTGGTAATTAGGAACTCGAAAATTACTGAGTTATCAGGCGATGCACCATCCCACTATCAGCGTTCGTAATTTACTTAAGGGTACTGGTAAGGTTTTGGGGGACACTTACACATTATTTCTGTTTAAGCAGTTACCCACTTCCCTGGCGCGATTGTTAGCGCTGTCATCACAAATCCATATAAAGAGAAGAAACACCTGACTCAGTTCACTGTCAGCAATGCTGAGGTTTGAATCCAGGATATCTAGCACGCAAGGTGAAGGCGTCCCTACTAATTTCTCATACCATATTGGACGCCCGGAATTACCACGGCTAAACTAACGAAAATATTCATGCTTGAGAGACGCATTTGATCAGCTGGATGCCCAAAATAACAACTTAGTGACCTTTTCGGCTATATCGATCGACTGATCCAACTATCAGAAGTACCCCGTCAGATAGCGCGTTGGACCCTTGGGATTTGTCGGGCAATTTCCTCCAGTTACTAGAGTAGTTGTGGGATTATTAGAATTTGCTTCCACTTGACTCTTGTTTGAACGGTCTTTCTCTTGCGGTAACTTGATAGATATTGCAAATGTGTGGAATGTTAAAAAGGCACATAAAAACTCAAATCAAATCATGTTACAGTCAGAAGAGCTTCCATGTAGCATGGTTGGTCGTACTTTTGTAGCATCTGAATTCTGTCTCAGTTCTGTATTTTGCGACAGGTTACGGTCCAATCGACAGAAGTCCCAGTGTCTCAATAAGCTGAACTAGATCCCGCAGACATGTAGCCATATATCCGTGAATACCAAGGATCCCACAGACCCCTTACCTGCCAAGCACGTCACAAGATTCGGAAATTGATAGACCGGAGCACTAAATAAGGATCTAGCTACCATGTGGCTATCAAAACTGACGAATATTGTCAACACCAGTGATTAACGAGGCAGCGTATTTCCTTGTCACTGGTGTCGCAGGTTACTCTGAGTCTATTTAGTTGGTTTGTATGAGATCCGCACGTAATCAAATTTGACCAGCCTTCCAAACCGTAAACAGTCAACCAGAAACTTTGTAGGCCGTGGTTTTCAGAAACCAGACATACTGATGATTTAGGGAGCTCGTGGATAAATAAAGTGTAGTATCTGTTATATACTAACGTTGTGGTAAACTGTTTACTTGCTATTCATTAAACTTACTGTGTTTCCTAATGTTTTAGCTGATGTGCTGAAATTGTTAGAAGATTAAAGCCTATCATTCGGCATTCCTCGCTCTCTATTTCTGGCTCAATCATTCGAGTGCACAACATTTTAATCTTCTAACAAAATACAATGGAACGATTGGTTCGCCCAGATCGGTTTGAAGCCGATCCCCAATCCTCTTCTGCTTCAGAACAATGGATCCATTGGCAAGAAACGTTTACGAATTTTCTCTCATGCATCGAACTCCCAAACAGTTACAAAAGTAAAATTTTGGTAAATTTTCTTTCTCCGTCCGTCTATCAACATGTTCATGAATGTACCACCTACGAAGAAGCCATCCAGACGCTCGGAGCGATGTACATTAAACCCAAAAATGAAGCGTTTGCTCGCCACGTGCTGGCTACTATCAAACAAGAACCAGGTCAATTAGTCGACGCATTCCTGCAAAAATTACGTTACCTTGCCAAGGACTCCAATTTTTGTGCGGTTTCTGCCGATGAACATCGGGACGAGGCTATTCGAGACGCTTTTATCACAGGTTTACAGTCTAATTCCATTCGCCAACGATTACTAGAAAAACACACTCTTAAGCTTCAACAAGCGTTTGAGGAGGCATGTCTGCTTGAACATGCTCAACAACAGTCACTCTCATACGACTCGTCTTCTCATGTTCCCTGTGGTGCTGCATCTATCAAAACGGATAAACCTCTGACTCCTGTTCGTGATGCACTTAAAGCTCAGGCTGACTCTAATGACGCGATTGCAAGCACATCCTTATCTTGCTTCTTCTGTGGCAACGGCAAGCACATTCGTTCAAAATGCCCGGCTCTTGAATCTTTCTGTCATTCCTGCGGCAAGAAATGTCATTTCCAAAAAGTTTGTCGATCCAAGCCGAGTTCAAGTCGTATCACATCGTCGGTGAACCCTGGTGTCTCATCCATTTTCAACATCTCTTCATCCATCGGACTTTCCAAATCAATCGTTGATGTTATGGTGAATAATATCCCACTTCATGCTCTTATCGATACTGGTAGCTGCGAAAGTTACATTTCTTCTGACATCGCACGGTTGGACAATAACATCCTCTAAGAGCGCTACCTCGATGGCTTCAACGAATTTATCTTGTGTTACTAGCGGTCATCTTTATGCTACCGTGCTGTACAAAAGCACACGATACGAAGGTGTCAAATTATCGCTCTTGCCCAATTTGTGTTCAGACGTCATTCTTGGCCTGGATTTTCTCAGCCAACACCAAAGTGTGGTCATACCATTCACGGGTAAACGGCCCCCATTCGCCGTATGCACACTGAAAGCAGCGAAAGTCAATGCTCCATCTTTGTTTGACAATCTCGCCCCTGGGTGTACTCCGATTGCTACAAAATCTCGTCGTTTCTCTCGCGCGGATACGGTATTTATCGAGACGGAGATTCGGAAGCTACTAGCAGACAAAATTATTGAACCGTCTAACTCCCCTTGGCGGGCCCAGGTTCTCGTTACTACAAATGAAAGGCATAAGAAGCGCATGGTCATCGATTACAGTCAAACCATAAATCGCTTCACGTACCTTGATGCGTATCCTCTGCCGAAGGTGGACGAACTTGTAGAGAAGGTTTCCCATTACACGGTGTTTAGCACACTAGACCTTCAAAGTGCGTACCACCAGATCCCCATTGTCGACAAAGACAAGCCATATACTGCATTCGAGGCATGTGGTAAGCTGATTCAATTTCGCCGCATTCCGTTCGGAGTCACTAATGGTGTGGCCTGCTTTCAACGCACCATAGACAACATCATACGCGAGGAAGATATGCTCGATACATTCGCATATGTTGACAATGCTACCGTGTGTGGTCGCGATGCCCAGGAACATGATCGAAATTTGAAGAAATTCCTAGAGACCTCAAAACGTCACGGTATTACATTTAACCACGAAAAGACCATAATAGCTACTGCGAAAGTACTAATACTAGGGCACGAAATATCTCACGCTATGATAAAACCAGACCCTGAACGTTTTCGAGCCCTAAGGGAGTTGCCTCATCCATGTGACTGACATCCGTTCACAACGAAGATTGGTCGGAATGCTGGCATACTACGCACACTGGATCCCATGTTTTTCGGATAAAGCTCATCAAATCGTCCACAATCAGATCTTCCACATTCCAGATAGCGTACATGCTGCACTGAATAATCTAAAACACGTTTTGGAAAAGACCGCCGTGTTCACCATAGACTACAGTCGTCCACTCGTGGAAACTGATGCTTCCGACATAGCCATTGCGGTCACTCTCAATCAAGATGGGCGCCCGGTAGCTTTTTTTTCACGCACTCTGTCAGATAGTGAGCGCATCATTCAGCAATCAAGAAAGAAGCGTACGCGACTGTTGAAGGACTTAGAAAATGGAGACACTACCTGATTGGCAATCACTTCACACTTGTCACGGATCAACGATCAGTCACCTTTATGTACACAACCGTTTGAACGCGTCAGCATCGATTTTAAAGGCCCACTTCCACCGACTTCCCACAACAAATACCTTTTAACAATGATCGACGAGTACTTCCGTTTCCCATTCGCCTTCGCGTGTACGGATGTGTCCTCATCCACCGTGACCAAGTGTTTTAATCAGTTGTTCTCTTTGTTCGGAATGCCCTCATACGTCCATTCTAACCGTGGTGGAGCTTTCATGTCAGGTGAAGTACAAACGTTTCTTCACGACAGGGGTGTGGCAACCAGTCGAACTGCCCCATACAATCCATGCGGTAACGGACAAGTTGAACGGCTTAAAGGTACTCTTTGGAAGTCTATCACTCTGACGTTGAAGACCCAACAACGGGACGTTACTGAGTGAGAATGAGTGCTTCGAGATGCTTTGCACTCTGTTCGATCCTTATTGTGCACCGCTACTAACACAACACCACACGAAAGATTTCTTAACTTCCACCGGAGGTCAACGTATGGCACCTCTATTCCGACTTGGTTATCGACTCCAAGCCCCGTTCTGTTGAAAAGGACGACACGTTCTTCCAAATACGATCCGTTAGTGGAAGAGGTGGAACTTGTTAACTGCAACCCGCACTATGCCTGCGTTCGTTTCCCGAACGGAAAGAAAGAAACCGTTTCTCTTAGACATCTGGTACTCAAAGCATAAAATATCTCCGATGTCAATTTGACTGAATCAATCGAAGGTGTAGCGGCTCCTCAAGACGAGACTCAAGCACACCCGACTGATCCTCCTGTAGGTGAAACGGCACCACCAGAACAACTCAGTGAAATTCCTGAGAATGTTCTACAGTACATCACGGACCAACAACGTGTTCGACCATATGATCTTCGAAACCGCGAAGCCTGATCTATATTCTCCTGACAATAAACCCTCCGACGGGGAAGAATGTTACATACTAACGTTGTGTTAAACTGTTTACTTGCTATTCGTTAAACTAACTGTTTCCCAATGTTTTAGCTGATGTACTGAAATCGTTAGAAGATTAAAGCCTATCATTCGGCATTCCTCGCTCTCTATTTCTGGCTCAAGCATTCGAGTGCACAACAGAATCTATCAGACAAGCCATCACTACTCTTTCGAAACATGTCTGACCACTTGCTGTGTGCGCACATGAGAGTGCAATTCTGGCCTAAGAGCCTGTTTGTTTGTTTGTGCTACGTGGAACGAATAAACCTCAGGCATGCGAAGCATAATCGGATTCCAAAACATTAAACTGTGGCGACTTTTATTCAAACTGAGAGGAGCCAAAGGAGATACAGTCTTCGAATCATATCCCGTGCTGTCATGCTTGAGTGGTCGGATTGGAACTAAATGCTGAAATGGTCTGTCTTCTCCAAACCACCATCTTCGTTCAAGTAAGATCAATCAAGACCAACGATGAACTGCAAGATTGAGTAGAATCCTTCAAGTGCTAAGGTTCCAGCATCTATATCGGCCCAGCAAGGGATGAAGTATACTGTCGAACTGAAGTAAAACCGGACCGTCCAGCTGCAGCACGGTTTCAGTGTTAGGGAGGTATCCCGAGGGTCGGGATACCGTCCAAGTCTAAAGAAGAGCTGGCAAGAAGCCAGGTTGGCCAATGATTAGCACCTTAACCAATAAGCCATTCGGAAATCCTCACACTGACAGCGAGATGGCTCAGTAGTAAGTGCACGAATTTACTGGCCGGAAGGTGCGTGGTTCGAACCCGACCTGTGCATCCCGACTTCCCCGGTCTAGGCTTGGGCAACCTGGCAGTATCCTAGCCCTCGTGCTTCCTTCGGGCGGCACGGCAGCTAGGCAGCGAAAGGGTGTTACAGCTGAACGACTTTTTTCCACACAGATAGCACCAAAAAGACGATCTGGCAGCTCATCATGGGATATTCACCAATCACCTTTAAACCGAAGCTTCCACTGCAAAATACATTTACCCTGCGTGTAGGACAACTCGCAACAGAATTACCGCATCATGCGTGCATTTCACTATACCCCACTCCTGGTGAATGTGATGATCAGCTGGAGCAAGATTCCAAAACGCAGAAACCTAGAAATTACACTCCCGTTACTCGAACACACTGACATCAAAATTTGAAAATTTGAAAACAAACCCGACAAAATTAGGAACCACTGCATATAACCATCCCGTCGAGAGGCTTTTCGATTATGTATTCCTGTTACCTCATATCCAAAGTTTCACAAGTGGCTGCGTATTCATTTAGATGTCTAGATGACATTTCGTCTTCACCTCCTCAATTCTGCCTTTAGAGCAACCACAGGATTTGAAACCTATGTATATACAGTAAAGCAGTATGCACATTGTTATATCTTCTGCTGACCCCGCTCCAGTGCCTAGTGCCGGAAAAAGACTCACAGAAAGGGAACATAACAGCTTTATTCCGAACAAGCGAGTGCGAGAGCGTGAGTGCGTGCGAGTGCGAAAATACAGCGGCTTCAAGCTAGTTATTGGAGGGACACTGTCTGAACTTGGTCCAATGCTGGCGCACATTGTCTGGCCTTGGTACGAGGCTGTGACGCGCTGCATATTGAGTGGGCGTTGTCTGACGTCGATCCAATGCTGGCGCACATTGTCTGGCCTTGGTACGAGGCTGTGACGCGCTGCATATTGAGTGGGCGTTGTCTGACGTCAGCATCTATGGGAGCTGAGGGTTTCAGTAGATTTCAGGCATTCAGTGGTTGCTTTCAGGAATCTGACCTTCCTGATACACATAGACTCTCAGCGGATTGAGAACAGAAAGTGAGAAAACGAAATGTTGATATGTTGAGCAGTGCGACCCCCCGTATTGTTCAAATGTTCTTCTATCCCATCAATCTTTAGCAGTGTGCTACGAATGAGTGCCCCAATTATTACATGCATGCACAGCATCTTATCGGAGATCTGATTAGCCACTCCGTAGATTATGGAGGCTTTAACTCCGACTGACAGTATATTAGAATAAAGTGAGTAACGCGTGGTGCCACCACGTCCATAAAACGCATGGAGACAATAGTGCTGGAGAAGTGCATTACGCACTTCTTCATTACGCATCTGCATTACGCATTCAGATTGAACTGAATCACCTGTTGCATGCAGTCAGCGATAGAGCCATATGCATAACGTCACAGCCATTGACGACCAAAAGAAATTAGTGTTCGAAGGTTTTGGCGCTGGGTCGACATACCTACACAGCCTGAGAAAGGTAACGCACCACGTTGCTGTTACCATATGTGGCAACAGTCATCATTACCTGACAATCGCGAATTAGCAGGAGACTTAGCTGTTTTGGACAGTACAGTGCAGCTGTTTACGAACACCCAATCACAAACTGTCATCCGTTACATCATGTGGTCAACCAGAAGTCCTAACAGGTAAAACCTAGTTCATTGGAACGGCACCATATGGCAGTATTGTAATTTTGTTCAGGTCACTGCTCGCCTTTTAGTGTTCCTGCGCCAGTGCCTCTTGCAAACTGAGTTTATTTCGTGATGAGACCTTCCATATGCTGGCAAACATCACTCCATTCCAAAATGATGAATTAGATAGCACTGTAATCATATTGTGTGGCGTATATGCTCTCGAGGCCCCCAGGCAAACAAATTTTGTAGAATCAAGGGATCCGTAGACTGATGCCCAAGGCAAATCAAGGATCGATATGGGATCAGAGGATCGTGTCACAGCCTTCTGGAGCAATGAGCGGTGCCGAATACAAAGGTTTGAATATCTTTTCCGTATGCCAGAATTTTTTGCCATCAATTTCCCGCGGACAATGGCGTTGTCGCATCGGGGAACAATTAAGGTAGGAGTCACTGCAGCCAAGCTAGGACGATGTTCCTCACGTAACACTACTTATAAGGTTACTGAATATCTTTCAGTTAAGGAGATGCAGGAGAGATGCAGCTTGGATTCAGTTGAGTTTCTGGTTGGCACCAAAATTAATTTGAAAATGAGTGTGCCTCGCCACCTCCGTACAATTCAGTGTTCTGGTAGAAAATACGGTGGACGCAAACTCGGGTACTATGCCCAAGTGATGAGTCCCAAGAGGGATAATGGGTTGTCTGGGAGGTTTCATCAGCCTTATAAGTGATGTTACGCCCAGAAAGTATGCAGCTAACTTTGCAAAAGCAAGCAATGCAATACAGCGCGGCTAATAAGCGGACATAGACTATGAATGTTTTTATTACCCTGCGAAGTATCTAGGACCCTATAGTAAAAATCTTACAATATATTTGACATTGTAGCGACCAAGCAAGAGGTATGGGGCCTTACTGCCGCGTCCTGACAAGGCATTTTCGACAGACCGATGAGATATTCTTTTGTGCTGAATGCTACTGCATCCTTTGTCAGAAAAGTTACGCACCAGTTCACACGAAGAACCAGGCTCATTTGCATCGAGGCAGGGCTACACCACCACGCACTGATTCCATCTCGATCAGTGGCAGAAGGTTTGCAACGTCGTTGCCAAGATCAATATCTTAACTGTCAACTGTACGGTTAGAGCTGTCAACATCATATTCTGATTACCCAAGCCAAAACTTTGTCAAGCAGTACGGATTGCGGGTACAAGACGGAAAAACTTACCTTTGAGGCCTGTTCTACCAAAAGATACATGTAATTGTCACTCCAGGCATTTAACACCAAAACGTCCATGATTCTCCGAAAGGATGTTAGCATAAAACAGGACGGCTCAGTTTCGATACGAGTCAATTACGCTGAAGTAAACGAAGCAGAATGCGTTGAAAACCCAAAAAAATATAGCAAGACGGGTGTATAAAGGCTATACAAAGTGGTTTCGCGTTGACAGTATATCCACTGACAGTCTTCAGCGTAAAAAGTGATAAGCCAAGTTTTCCAGGACATTAAATAACACTAAGAATAAGCATCTGGTGAAGCAGCCCGTTATGAATCATACATTTCGAAGCTCAGATTAAGATGTGGTTTGAATCAGACTATTGAATCCACTTATGTTTTGTTCAGGCATCAGCAGGTGGCAATCACAATGCGCCGGAATACTCCATCAAGTAATAATAAAAATAATAGCCCAGCTGGAACATCTTTTCGGCTCCTAGCTGTCATGCCACCAAAAGGAAGCATGAAGGCTGGGATACTGCCAGGTTGCCCTATTCTAGACCGGAGCAGCTGGGTTCGAATGATGGACTCTACAGTTACTAAGTTTGCACCTTAACCACTGAGCTACCTCAAGCTCAAAAGCAGATGCATCTTAAGTAGTTCCTCACATCGACGCTAGAAGCCGGTGCCTAACTGGCAGCTGCCACTGTTCTGCTCACTGAGCAGTTTTTGACCGCAAATGCCTGACGAAGAGACCGGAACTTACAGTGGTGTTACGGTTTGTAGGCCTCGGTGATACACGGAAATATACTGAGTTGTCCGTGTGACAGTTGTAGAGTTTCTCTCACCAAGCTAATAAAATGACATACAGCTGCCACGTCTCTGATCCGTAAAGTAGGACAGATCGGACAGCAGCATTGTACACTCTGCTCTTGGCAGTCGAGCTGATGTCACATCGGAACCAACACTCCCTGGCCTTCGTCGAGGCAGTCCGTAGTTACGACGTGATTCCCGTTGAAGTGTTCTTCCACGCGATGACCCAGTTGCACTTTCCTTGGCAGAAAAGTGTCACGCGGTGTTCGAAGCTTCCGGTGGAATAATACCTCTGATAGTGAAGCTTCATCAGGCGAATTCGGATTCGGTGTCGTTCGGCTTACCAGTAGGAACATTTGCGAAGTCCTCTCCGTCGGTCCATGCAATTTGGACTTCTGAAGCGCACGTCTTAGGGTGTCAACGAAGCCCTCCGCCTGGCTGTTCGACTGCGGACGAGACGGCGGCGAGGGGATATGGGACGCACAGTGCTACCGACAAAGAACTCTTCAAACAATAATGAGATGAACTGACTGCCGTTGTCACACAGTCTCTGGGGGTCCAAAGCGAGTGAACAATCGTCTGAGTTCCAGGGATGTAATGGAAGTCATGGGACTGTAAACTGGATGGATTTCTGGCCACATGCGATGGTCATAAACCGCAATTATCGACCGAGTGGACAAGCGTAGTGATTGCGCATCACCATCACAGCATAATATCAACGTTTAACACCGATGCTTCGCTGCCATACAACCATGATTTGTTTGAAAGCATGATTTTGAGAAAAACAACCACAATCATTCTAAGGTGACTACACCCCCAGATGCTCGTTCAGACAATCTGGATAGAAACTGACAAGGACGCCACTGACACTGAGTAGCAGCCACATTTTACAGCATCTCCAACCAGAAGCACCAGGAACTACGCGTTCCCCATCCTGAAAGACGAGTCGCACCGATAGCACACAGACATTTCCTAATCTTCCATACCCCTATGCCAGGTTAAGGGTTGACCATCTCTCCGCTTCCGCCACTCTGAAGTGGGCACGGAAGACCGCACTTTTCGGTAAACAACGGCTCGGCATGCGCAATACATGGTTACCAACGCAGCTTCTGATGCTGGACACACCCTTCAATGGAAGCCCCCTTGGCACAACCGAACAATCGTTTTCGAATTGCCCCGATATGGACAACAAACAGCAGTTGAGTATACTGGATAATAAAAAAACGGTTCAGTTGTAGCACCCCTTCAGTTCCTAGCCGCCATGCCACCGGAAGGAAGCACGAGGGCCGAGACACTGCCAAGTTGCCCAAGCCTAGACAGGAGCGATCGAGATGGAGAGTTCGGGTTCAAACCACGGACCTTCCGGTCTGCAATTTCGCGCCTTAACCACTGAACCATCTCGAGCTCGAGTGTACTGAAACAGGCCACAGCGCATGTATATGGTCGGAACTTCTCGGAACTCCTCATCGACTTTAACCTTCACGTATGCCTCAGCCAAATCAATCTTTGTAGGACATTTGCTCCCAACTGACCTTTGCGTCTGGAGGAGGCAGAGGGTACTGATGCGTATCCACTGCAGCACTCAGAACAGTTGGAAAGTCTGCACACAAGCAGATGCTTCTACTGACCTTCTTAATTACTACGATCGGTGCAGCCCATGCCGAGTTGCTGGTCAACTGGAGGACATCGGCCTTCTGTAGTTGGCAGTTTCTGGCCAACACTGGGCAACGCTGCATATGGCACTGGGCGTTGTAACCTGAAAACTGCAGTGGCGTTAGCGAGGAGGTAGTGTGGCTTTTACTAATGTGCAGCGTCCAAGTCCGTCGGCTAATACGGGTGCATAGCGTTGCAGGTGGTCCTTGAGTGAACGCTCTAAAATGTGGGTTTGTTCAAGGTCATTTCGGAAGAAGCGAACGTGAGGTCACAATTAAAATTGGCCGGCTTTTCCAATAAATGCAGTTCATCGATCTAATTTGAATTCAAGCTTGGGGAATGGTGTCATGACTTGAACTGTCCAGCCGCTGAATCTTATGGAGACATCGACCTCGCTATCTATTTCACTTTACCTCCGGAAGCACTGTGAGACCAATGTTCAATCGGGTTCACACGGGGTCTGCCAATTCGCTTGCACGTTCGTTCACCAAGCACCGCAATGTCAGAGCCCGCATCGAGCGGCAAACGAACTGGGGTGCTGTTGATACGCACCGCCACAAACTTCCTTTGGCAAGCGAAATCATCTTTGAATTCACCATCACCGAGCTGCACCGTGGTTTATGGACTGCACGGCGGCGTGACGACGGTTATGGCGTCCGCGATCGACATAAATCCTTGTAGCCACGATGATTGCACTTTGAATAATCATGACGCCTTAACCGGCAATAATGAGAGAAATGCCAAGCACCACAATACGAACAGCCTATGGGAGGTTTGCTCCGCTTTCGACCGGGGTTGTCCTCGGACTAGTGGAACCGATTGCAAGGACACAACTTCTGGGGCTGGGGGGTAGCTGAACGATCATGACCGTGACGTGCTTCAGGTTTATGAGACGCTGACATTCGGTGGTGAGGTTCTGCAGCATCATATAAGCATCCTGTTCAATATGGTGAAGCAGCCAAGTTCTGATGCCCGCACCTTGGGTTGATTGTAGACCGGATACAAAAAAGAGGCAACCGGATGGGTTCCCCGACATCGAGCTGAGCATGGAATGCTTGCATTCACGATTGAATACACCGCCAAACGTGATAAAGTCGTTACCCGCTTTCTTGACCACGCTGATGAGTTAGTAACGGATATTACACAGCGATGTTCGACCCCGAGAATCTGCGGGTGTTCTGATTGATTCATCAAAGTTGAAGTCGGTCAGGAGCTTGGTGAGTATGCATTTTGTATACTCCATGCTCCGGTGTGTTGAATTTTTGCAGCAGTACTCTGGCTTTCCATCCGTTGTCGATCGAGCATGGGAGAAACAGTTTTGAACGTCTTCATATGGTTCGCACCAGGAGTCATAAAAGTGACAAGAAAGGCGGTCAAATGTTTGATTGAGGAGACGGCTGCGTCAGTTGAAGAAACAGAAAACACACTGGTACTGGCTGTTGGCGTCTGCACACCCAGCCTTTGTGTCAGTGACTCAATTAGCTTCATTTGTGTTTCGTTTGCCTTTTTGCTTGCACAACAATTCTCGGGGATGAATAAATTCGATGGATAACGTGGGTTGCTGTCAGCCAATTGTAATATGCTAACGAGCTCGGTACGTTCGAAATTGGTTTCGTTTTTCACTCGCGCAAATTTTTGAAAGAATTCTCTCGCTGTTTAATCTATTTACAGGGTTAACATGTGACATTTTTGTTGACATTTTCACTCTAACCTCTGTCAGCTTGCATTCAACTCCTGCGGTGCATCCAATCTCAATGAGGAGTCAGACCAGTACAGGCTGCTCTTTACAGCCATCTATGGACCACAACAGATGTGGGCGAAATGGGTGGCCGTCGAATGTACGACGTGGTATGCAATGTCACACCTGCAAGCCCTGGTGGCATTTTAAATGTACGGGTTTACAGGGCGACCAGATAAGCCATTTATCAAACTCTCCTGACCCGTTTGTCTGAGCCAGTTGCCTCTATCTTAAAGGTGCTATGCATTCTGCAACTAAAAAGAGAGCCATTAAAAACGAAACCAAGTCCCCACTGCTGAATCGAAAAGACCAGTGCGAATGTTCCGTTTTAATCGGAATACTCGACGCAAAACTGGCGCTTCTTTCTAAAGTTCTCGAGGAAGCAAACACAAAGAACCAAGCGGCCTGGACGAAATTCGATAATGAATCTTCTTCCTTGAAAGGGTACCTAGCGCTATCCACCCGGGTCCGCTGGCTGCAAAGAAGGTCATCCAGCTCTCCGATGCGGCAATCTAGGCCGCCACGGCGTCTTTAGTGGAAAGGCGCATGAGGGACAGCAAGCTGATCATCTTGGGGTCGTTCTCCAGGAAAATCACGCCAACGAAACTGGCACAGTCGCTCCTTGGTGGTCTCCTCACAAATCCTGAACACGGACCGCTTCACGCAGAATGGTCACGTGGAAAGGAAAGCAAGCAAACCTTTGGGCTTCTGGTCACCCTTTCCTCCTCATCTGCCGTACTGAAGATCCTGGAGCGGGCTGTTAGTATTCAGAAGGCTTACCCAACGATCAAGCGTATATCCGAGGATCACCCTCTAGAGGCGCGAAAGCTGGGCCACAGAAGTCCTAGAGGAGCGGCGCAAAACAGACTTCCGCTTGGCTCAAGTTCACCCGACCCAAAACCGGTGGTAGTTATGGCCCCTTGTGCTCTTGAAAGCACGCCGACGCAACCGGCCCCGACTCCGGATTGCAGCTTCTACTCAACTACCGCAAACCCCTCGACTATCAAAAGCAGCGATGCTCGGGAAGAGGCAAGCCTCGCGTGGACGCCGTGTCCAAAGTACGTAGAGCTATCAGTGTTTCTCTCCGTATCAGACGATAAAGGCGCAGCAGTAAACTCCACACCCAAGTCACAGCTTCTGAGCTGGATTGGGTCAGATGTGAGGAGACAAGCGGCGAAACCTACCTACAAGTCAATCACAAGCGTTGACCTCGACATCCGGGAATGCTGCGAGAACCCTACAGCCAATGGGAATGTGAAACTGCCAGTCTCCGGCTCCACTCCCTCAAAAGTGGCCTCTCCGGCTGTGGACACAGTCGTCGTCCATGATCCCGACAGCCAAAGCTACAAACCCGACAATAGCGAAGCGGAAAATCCTTCTTACATCCTGGCCACGCTGATCGCGGGCAACTCGGGAGTCCACAAAAGCACGAAAGAAAAGCGACTGCAGTCAAACAAATCACCTAACCCTCGCCAAATCAGAAAGCTGCTGGCTAGTTTCAAGGTGAAGTCCTCTGCGAAAACGAGCCTCATGGGAGCGCCGCCAAAAGGAATACTTCTTGGTGCTGCCACCCAACGCTCAGGGCCTCACAGAGACACCCTGTCGATCAAAATGCGCCAAAATGCCCACGAAACCAAACAGACGCATGTTTGCCCTAAATCCTTGAACAACAGCAAGCCTAGTCATCTAAAAGGCGATATTGAACGAGCTGCAAGTAGCAGCGGTCGAAACTTTCGTTCACGAGGGGAAAAACTACGCCCTAAAAGTAAAAGGGCCGCGCAAACCGGACTCCCACGGGGCAAAAAATACCAAGAAAATGAAAAGCAGCCCTCGAAACCACCAAGGCAGGAAGCAGACGAATACGCCGCAGAGGCCCCTTCGGTACCTTGGACTGAAACAGCGTACAGCTATTAAATCTGCTAACCTCTCTGGCAGCACACTTCTCGGCTCCCCACCTTCGGAGGCTGCACAGACAGTGTTAAAATGCTTGGTCACAAACTGGCTCAGTCTTTTCAACAAACTTCACGATAGTAAACAGTCAGCTTGCCTTGAATAGCCGTCCATAATCACACTTACGGGAACCCGACTCACACCAGATGTCTTTGACACGGGAGGGCTGGTGGGGTTGCTTTATATTTACATGCGGCCATACCCATCCCGATTGTCCTCCCCGACACCACTTCTGCGCCTTTTTGTGATGCACTGTGGATCCAAATCCCGCTGCGTGGGACCGATTCTCTTCTTCTCGGAGTGGTTTATCGTTGCCCCTCGAGTCCTACGGAAGATGACCGATTCCTCATACAAACCCTTGAGCAACTCCCCTCCAGCTACCAATTCACACATCTCTTGCTGGTGGGTGACTTGAACGACCCCAAAGCCTTCAGGACGGAGCTCCAACGCATCGGGTCTAGTGGAAATTTTGCAGTGGCGCCGACCAAAGTCGTTCAACAGAGCGCTTAGACTCAACATGTCGTCGCACCCACCAGATACCGCGAAGGCCAACTACCGTCCCTCCTGGATTTGGTCATCACCAACGAAAGACACTTCGTCGATCAGGTGTTAATCAACGCCCCACTAGGACGTAGTGACCACTGTTTGCAGATCTTTGATTTCATCTGCTACCGGGCCAGAAATCCCGAACCTCAAACGTGGATTCGAGACTTCTGCCGCGCAGACTTCTCTGGAATGCACATCCATCCTAATCAATTTGAAGTGAGACTAGCTTCATTGGAAGTTATACAGGACCATTATCCAGAACGTTCAACTTAATGATACAATGGTTATCCCGAAAAAGCCAGCACGCAGTCGGATGGACCGCAAGCTATCTAAAAGGATTCGGCGTGTTTTGGAAAAGAGTTCTGAACTATTTTTCGAAGAGTCGACTGCAGCAGACACAGAAGATGGGCTGGCGTTTCGTAAAATGCGGAGCCGCTGTAAATCAGAAATCCGCCAATGGAACATACGAAAACAAGTCACCATACTAGACCTCGCCCGGAAAAACAGAAATGTTGTTTAAGTACATGAGGCATCGCCGTAGAAATACACAAACCGCGTTCTCCCTGAGGGAGAGGAACGGGGAACCTACGAGTGACCCAATAGTGGTATCTGAAGTCTAGAGAGAACACTATACAGGCCTGTATTCTGCTCCGTCTCCCGTCTGTATTCGGCCTCATCACACTCAATATTTTCAAAGCGTAACTACGAACGACCTCTAACCAACCTGCTCTTCACGGAGGACATTCGTCAACTCTTGCACAAGACAAACCCGTTCTGCGCGTTGGGGCCAGAGGAGGTCCATCCAAGAATCCCGAAGGAAACGTCGATCACAGTGGCAAAGCATTTCTACTCGGTGTTTCGTCAGTCGCTCGATGAAGGTAACCATCCTTCTGCTTGGAAGGAAGAGATTGTCACGCCAATATATAAAACTAGTGATCGCTTATCGCCCGGCAGCTACAGGCCTACTAGCCTCACTAGCGTACCGTGCAAGGTGATGGAACGCATTCTGAAGCGGGCCATCTCAGATCACCTTACTATCAACAACCTGATATCCCCAGTTCAACACGGATTCCTCCCAAAACGTTCGTGCGTGAAGAACATGCTCGTACTCATGGACAGCTTAACCCAAGGTAAGGACGTGGGATTCATATCGGATGTAATATTTTTCGACTTCTCAAAAGCATTTGATCGAATCCCACACGATCCACTGGTCCAAAAACTCGAGTCTTACGGGATTCAAGGGGAAATTTTACGCTGGATTAAGGTGTTCCAATCAGAGAGAACATTCCGAGCGAAATTAGGCTCGACCTACTCTTCTCCGGCGGCGGTCTCTATTGGAGTTCCTCAAGGCTCTGTTTTGGGACCACTTGTTTCTAATCTACGTCAACGACCTTCCAGACGTTCTTTCAAGTCCATGTCTCCTTTTTGCAGACGACTTGAAATCCTGGAGTTCAATTGCCAGTGCCCTCCAAACGGGTGTACACACTGCAAAGCAGTGGTCGTTGGATTGGCACCTTCCTCTGAATGACGAAAAGTGCCTCCATATGTCATTCGTAGGGGACTCAGCGAACGCCTTTGTCGTGCATGGTGAGAATGGACCAGAACACATCACGAGGATGGATGCTAAAAAAGATTTGGGTATCTGGCTATCTTCAAACATGTCCTCACTGCATCATGAGAAATCGGCTCAGAAGGCATTCGCCGTTCTACGGATGATTCGGCACACCTCCCGTATTACTCGCAAGGACCTCCAAATACTCTATGGGGCCCATGTCACACCACTTCTTGAATGTGCCAACCAAGTTGTCTACTCAGGACGCACGAAGGACGTAACCGTCATTGAGCGTGTCCAACGAGCCACTACGAAAATGGTTGCCGGCCTTTAATCCGTGGACTATGAAACGTGTATCGCGGTGATTGACCTATTTCCCTTGGAGTATCGTCGACTACGAGGAGACCCAATACTTACTTTCGCCCTGTTTAGACAAGACTTGGCCAACACGTTTTTCACTATTGATCCAGCCAACACACGGTGGGAGCATGGTAAGATTTTCAAGCTCAGAGCGCACACCTTAATTAGGCAAAAAATTTTCTCATTTATGGTAGTTGCTGCGTGAAATAACTTTCCTCCGACGGTTGTCCAAGCCACATCTAGTACCCAGCTCAAAGCACTATTAGACGCTTTTTTATGCGAATCATCGCGCTGGCAAGCTTACTGCGCCGCGCTGAGAAATTAACGAGCAGTGCTACACCCTTTTTTCGCTTGTGCCTTTCAGGTGAACGGCAGCCGGTGAACGACAAGAACAAAACCGACCCGGGAAACTTGGGCGAAAGCCTCGATCTTGTGTATCAATCTGTGTATCGATCCATCTGACCCTCCCAAGCCAGTGTTTTCAGCAGAAAAACCACCTGGTGCGCACGCTGCATCTAACACCCAAAAGCAGGTGAAAAATGTACAGCGCATAGGATTTGCATTGTATAGAAGCCAAACATTCTGTAAGTCCGAACGCCTTCCGCACGAGGCACTGGCAACCACTGTCAGCGGATACTGAGACATGATTGCCTGTTCGTTCCACATTCCGACAAATCAGATTTCGCCTTGGTTCTGAACCTGCAAGTGGCTCAGCCTTCTGACCGAGCACATGCGAATTAAGATTACTGGCCGTATCAGTGTCCAAATAACAGGTATTGGGCACTTTTGGTTCTAGATTCCGCTTTACACTATCGTCCTGGAGCGATGGCCTACATTTGTGGCGTGCTTTGACTTCATGGATGTCAAATTATGTCGATCGGCCATGGCTTCCGACCATGCTTCCGCAAAACGGGACGCTGCAGAATATAGGGAATATAATGGTCCATATATTCACATGCTTTCTAGCATGTTATAGGATACGATGAGCTGTCTAATTATCATGTTGCGAAAACTGGTGCAATCCTGTCCCGTATCTCCACATTTGTTCAGCTTCGTTGTTGATGGAATAATGTGGTAAAATAGGTTTGGCCGAATTCCCATCTGTGTCCTAAAGTTCGAAACGGAAGACAATGTAAAAGGACAAATAACCATCACCCCATCTTTCGATTTGCCTTACATCTACCGTGTCCAAGCTCATGCTTCAGAACGCTGAGTCTCTGAGCATACTCCATGTAATTCAGGGTGAGACGCTAAAGATTGTGGAGAATTTTACATGCCTCGGCAGTTTCATTGGCTCTGGCGGAAGTATATACGATGAATTCGGATCGTGTTTGCCGAGTTGTATCGTTCTGGGTCGCGAGGCTCTTTTGGACCGTTGCTATTCCTCTACAATGGTGTCCACAAATTCGTGGCGGGGTTACAAGAACACGGGCAAATTACTGCGCAACAAGGATTTCAGCCGCGGAAAACATTCAACAACATCAATTCAGGTGGCTCAGCCATCTGCAAAGCATGGCGGATCATCGTCCTTCGTGACGAGCATTGTTCTCCGTGCATCCCCTATGGTGGCGCAAAATTCGAAATGAAAGGGATTTGGCAGGGGGGTATGAAAGAGGTTAAGAGCGTGAGTGCCCTTCGGGTATGCCTTTAAGGAGTAGGCCCCCATGAATTCTCATGTGTTTGGCAACAGAGGCTGCGGTAACGAGCGGCTGACCGATGTCAATGGCCTTCGTGATGTCAGTTTCTTTTCGGTTGGTTCACCGGTGTTGAAGTGCTGCTTGTCCGAAAAATCACCCTTGTAGTCGTTTTATGATTGCAGCTTCTTTAGAAACTTTGAAATCTACGGGTTGTGTGGGATGTGGCATTCACTGAGGTTTGCGGGCGATCTCCGGCAAGTGGTTTCAGAAGCAGACTATTGTTTCTTTAACCTGTATCTAGTCGTCGTCAAAGTCACCATGATAGCTATTGTGTCGGTTTGGTTCTGAAAGCTTGCCAGCCAACTCAGCTTCACACTGTTGAGTTACACACGCGTTTCGCAAGTGATGATCTGAATTGCCTCGCGCTAACCGGCGTGTTCCATGGGGAAAGCGAACAGGTGCGCTTGACCGCGCCATGTCTTGACCAGGGCCAAACGGTGTGGTTCGAAATAAGCAAAAGACTTATATTGGGCTTCTCCGAGGGCAACAACTTGTATTTACTAGCCCCCAGGCAACAATATATGCACGCTAGTGCTAAGCGTTCGTGTTGCCTAGAAAGAAGTGATGTTTAGTGAATAAATGAGGTCCCCCCGCATTACCTACGCATCAAACCCTGATTGGCCGCCGTGATGGGCTCCATTGAGATCATGTCGGACAACTTGAGCATTCATATCATCTGCCAGGATCACAACACTAGTAATTATCACTGACCGAAGCAGCCTTGATAAATTACGATAGAAGCTGTCTTCCCCAGCCTCAGAGCTGCCGTCTGTGGGAGCATATGCCGTTAAGACAAACGAACATCATCTACCCCGTAGGACGGTATTGATCTTGTTCGAACCGAACATAGAGAGCAAAGACTATTGTTTGATGGAATACAGTAGGGTGGGCTAATTTGTCTCTGATAAAAAGCACAACTCCTATGCTTTAGGGGCCATGAGCTACTGTTCCAGTATCGGCAGACGCCCGGAGAGTAAAATGATGAGAAATGTGGGCTCCCCGTACATATTTGATAGGCAAAAATGCTTCTCCAGAAAGAGGAAACCATTTCTGAGTAACGAGATGTTTAATATTTAGTCTGTCAAAGGCCACAGGGCGGAATATAGCCTTTGAATTGAGAAAGAATTTATTTTTGCTTGTGTACCGAGCAGCAGTCCAAATGCAGAGCAGCGGTTAAGCTATTGACAGCTAAATGTATCAGGAAGACAGCTGAATGATCCCATTGGAGTGGTCGGTAACTGGAGAGCGAGATATGTGCTTGTCCACGTCTGTCAATTTCTTACCTGATGACGAGTCTGCGCCCAACCACCGGAAGAACCGAGTGAACAGTTTTTGGCATCTAATATTCTTGCCCTTCATTACACTAGATACGCCAGTAGGTAGGCTCACCGATGTCACTATTGGTGAAGGAGTAGTGTCAGGTGTAAAAGGTATCTTTGAGGGACAGTTATTCCTTATGCATTGGCTGAACGAGCAACGTAAACAAAGTCGCTGAAGTTGTGGGCGGTGCAAACTGAAATTACAGCATAAAACTGGGATGGTCAGATCCAAACAAGAGGTTCAGCTGATTAGAACACCCTCCTCCAAGAGCCGGTTGGGGTCAAGTAAACAGTTTGTTCATAGTTCTAAATAAATGAATGAGTAGGCGGAGGGGATGGTTGAGAGTGGGAGGAGAATAGTTGCGTGCGTGCCATGAGGCTGGGTATGTTGGTGTTGTGCCATCATTGGATTGACGTACCTCGGTGTCTGGGCAGTCCCGTAACAGGCGTCAAGGTTGCGGTGATCGGACAATGGATGCACGTTCTTGCGGCAGCTTGATTTACGCTTATCAGGGGCACTAACATAGCCAGATTCAAGCCGATGTAGAATCACAGGTAATTTTGATCCAGCTGGAAGTTCATGCAAACGTAAAGCGGGAACGAAGCAGAATTGACGACGGCCTGATTGGGCGTTCGGAGCGGCTACTGCCAAAGATGGATTCTTGGGAAGCGGAGGGAATGAGATGAGATCAATTAAGGCTGGTTAGTGTAGGGAGATGCCAGATAAAATGGCGTCCATTAATAAAAAACCTGAAGGTTGATGACGGCAAGCGAAGTGAGCCCACGTAATAACGGAGTTGTGTTGGCTGGCTTAGCAGCCAAGGGCTTGCTTAGCTTGCCTATATATATGAGGACAGAACAAACAACTATAAGTGTGCTTCTACTTCACGTGTACGTCGTACGCTCTGATAGTGGTGCAAGGTGGTGGTAAAAATGATGCCTCGTGCCTTGCGCTGAGCGTCAGTCGGTAAGTAAGGGTCAGGCCAATACGACAGTAGTTACGTACTTTCTGGATTGTGGGGATTTAACTGATGTGTTAACGAGCAGTGCAGGTAAGCGCTGGGCTAGTTGATAACGACAATTACAGAGTGAGTTAGAAAGAGAAAGGTGGTAGTTTTTAGCTCAGTTACAGAGTCCCACCAGGTGGTCTCCGTTGCGGAAAAGGGGGTTATTGTGAAGAGGAGCAACAGGCAGATAAGGAATCTTAGAAAGAGGTAATGGATAAGGACTGCAGATTAACCGCGACGTGAACTGAGCAGAAGGGTAAGTGTATCGGTCATCAGTCACCGCTTCACTGTTGTCAGATACAAGAGGAATGCGATAGCTTTTTTAGCAGTGCCAAGCCCAGAAATCGGCCAAAAATTGTAGCTGAAGTGTTGGTCTGACAAATCACAGGGGTCACTGCCCTATTCTGTACAATGAGTGGTGGGTTGATGTACCAAAACTTACCTGCTGTTTTAGCATATGCAAGCTGGTATTGTGGCGGACAACCCCAGCGACTGGGTAAGCTCAAAGCATGACGAAACTTCTCAAGGTGGGCTGCAAAGCGAGCACATTTCCACTCGTTAGGAGGCATGTACAAGCTGGCGTAATAAGAACTTTTGAGACACCTAATGATCAGACCAGCCTCAGCCTCTTTGGGGTGTTGTCATTTTGTACTAAAACTAACCCCAGGGAATATGGCTGAGAAAAAGGCCTTATCAACGTTGATATTATAACGGTTCTCTAGAATATTTATGAATGCATATGCCAACTAGATCAGAAGTGGACGGCGGCTACTTTGAGTGGGAATTGTCTTCAGCGTGATTCATCTAGTTTTCGGGTGAGAGTATACACCGGAAAAAGGTCAGAAATTTTCGTCTTAAGGGTTCAGCGCAGAATCGGTTGCTACTCGAGCTAGTACCATTTGAACTAACTGTTTATAGGTTCAATTTAATGTTCAGTTGCGGAATAAGATTATTTGAATTTTGGGGATTGTATCCATCATATAAACAATGCAAGGGAGAAAACTGGTAATATGCTGCCCACTGAATCCGCACCGGGGTTAGGTGTAAAATCAAAGCAAAATACTACGGTTATCTGATTATCAGTGAAACTAATGCATGGATATCCCTTAAGCAGGGCGTTTAGTTGAGGAACACGTAAAGGAGATTATGCCATCTACCAATTTATTATGCAAAGTTATAACAGTGACAACCTTACACACACTTAATGAGAACCCGGAAAGAACTCGTTTTTTAGAATAAAAACAGAGTTCATCGAGGAACAAAGGACGTTCCTAGAAAACATTTAATTACGTCAGGTGACATCCTGCTAGTGATAACTTTGAAAACTTCGTAGCTTTCCAGAATTCAGTGCCCTTGTGCGAATACTGAGCTGCAGCGAAAATGGGCCGCTCACTAGAAGTAAACGGAAGTCATTTTCGCCAAAACTATGGGGATTCCAAAATTGAAAATTTTACGAGGATTTGGTCAAATTCATTTACACGTTTCGGTTGTACATGACTCACAGAATTTTGTTTAAGTGAGCAAAATTTCAAGTTCACCTGCCACCAATGATTCGCATCTTATTACCCGTAAACAGAATAAAGCACGATATCAAACTATGGCATATTCTGGCGTTCCATGGTGTTCTTTAAGGGTGACACGGCATCTAAAGATTATCCAACGCAAATTAAACCCAGGCAAATGGGTTAATGACATTCGTATGTTTTATGCTCCTCAGCCGTAACAAATGAGATGAGTCTGTTCGGAATTTCGGCACAACGCATTTTTTAGGAAGCACGACTGTCATTCAGTATAACACTGGAAGACTACTTGACGCATTGCGCGGTAGTGAGGCGAGCGTCATCTCTGTGTATAATCCCCATTCCCAAATATGAACAACTAGTCTGTAGATATTGCACCAATATGAGATATATGCGTGTGCACCACCAACACAACTATATCTTTCCCATTGAAATTTATCGGGCTTCTTAGCTGAAATACGTCATAAAGTTCAACTTCCTTGACGTAAAATGAGGCCAGACGTTGCCGGTCATCATAACAACTGCGCGCGACGTCGCCTAACTTGGCCACTTTTTGTTATTGCTAGATCCGTGTGTGTGTGCTACACCGATTATTAGGCATGAACTGTGCACTGTAGCCTAATCCAATGGCCAACGACAGCCCTTCATACACGCTGTGCGCGTTGTCGCTCATCTTTGCTACTCATAGCAAACACCAGGCCAGTATCTATGCAGGCCGAAGAATATGAGGCCTCAACTGTAGATGATAGCCTAATCTAACGGCCAACGACGGTCCGTCATACTCATAACTGTACGCCTTGTTGCCCATCCGGCTGGACCCGTGTCTACGTGCGACACCGATTATAAGGCCTTATATATGCACAGTGTCCTAATCCAATGGCCAAGAACGGCCATTCACAGTCATAACTGTACGCAATGCCGCACTCCTAGGCTACTCACAGTAACTGCCGGGCCCGTCTCCATTGACGCGGCTGGTTGAGAGGCAGCAACCATGCATGATAAGCTAACCCAAAGGCCAACGACGGTCCTGCATACTCATACGCGTTCGCGTTGTCACTCATCTTGGCTACTTATTGTAACTGCCGAGCCCATACCTATGCACGCAGCTGATTATAGGCCCCAACGATATATAATAAACTAGTTAAACGATAAACAACGGTCCTTCATATCCATACAAGTCGTCCGGCTGCTAAGTTCCTGCCTAAAAATACACAACCACCAAGAGCAATTTATGTTTCTATTCAGTGGTTGCATAGGGACAAACTTTATGTGCAGTCAATGCAGTTACAATTTTCAATAGACCGCATTCACTCGACAGGGTTTCTGAAAGGAAAAATGTATAATCAACCACAATGTGTGTATATATTCTGCAATATCATTGAAACCACAAAGTTAAACAAAATAGCAGTGGATAACTCACAAAGTATTTAATAAATCTTGTTGTCCACAATTCCCGATCGGTCGACACGCTGCAGCTGGAGCTCTACTGTTGTAAAGATTGACTTATTATTTGCCCAGTTAGTCTCATCGGCCATATTGAGGGGGCCGCGTGTAAACCGACGATTTGCTAGCGGGATTCAGTGATCAAATGCATTATTGGACACAGCAAAGTCAACGCGAGACCAAGCGGTAAAGACTTGAGCACTAGGATCCAATGGCCGCATGCGTCCTCAAACAATAATGTTTATTCTCAACTGGTGAACGAAAAACCGCCAGGCATGATCATAGTCTTACAGTCAGACTGAAGCATGACTGGCAGGATCTTTCGGCACTGGGGATTGCGCGGATAAGGGTCGGTGTCGCGAACACTGAGCATTGTAGACACGGTCACCCCTAAACCGGCACGGGCAGAGAAGCACAGTTACTACTGCTCTTTGTTCTTTTGGGGAACGTATCGAGCTGAAGCAAGATGAGATCGTTAGTATTAGAAGTTAGCAGGAAAACACAAAACGAGGGAGGATAAAACAGGAGGCACCCTACCTGACACATGCCAAGAAAACTGCAAATTGCAGAGAAGGAAGAGCCAGAACAACGCACATGGTAAAGCACCGAGTTGGCACGATCCAGCTGGTCAAATTGAACCAAAGCCTAAAACCGCTGAGGTCTCGTGACCTTGGACTGTTGGGCTTATGGCCAGGGTCACGAAAAGTGTAAGTGGGGATGATGAAATGGAGGGATTGGCAATGCATATAAATGGTAGCAGGGATCTTAGGATCATGGTGTACAGTGAAACTGTAGAGACTTATTGGTGTAGTTGTAGTAAAGACGGGTGTAAAATTCTTTGGAAGAGTGAGTCGGTGACAACACACGGAACGCCAACTGTACGGAAAATTATTGACTTTATGGGGAGCACCGACGGAAAGTCCAACGAACCAGTTAAATCCGAGCGAAAGGTTTAACAGCTTAGAATGAACGCGTCTTTAAGGCGGCAAGGGCTAGCTGAGGCGTTGCAGGCAGTGGAAAACGTAGGCGAGAGATTTCAGTCAAGAGTAAGAAGGGAAGAGTTGCTGGTGTGGTATCAAACTGGGTTTGGCGGTGCCGTGCCATTATTGCACTCGCCTACTTCGGTTTCTGGACAACTCCTTGGATGCAACCATGGATGAAGCCATAGCGAAGATCTAGTGAGCGGGCGGGTTGTTAATGTATAACCTACCCATTCGGAGCGCTAAATCCTAACTCCACTCCAGTTCTGCCTCCTGATATCGATACCATGTAGCTTAATCGAATCGACAGCTTTGTCTTCCTCATCATAACATGTAACCAGCCCATAATCAACAGCAGATGCAGTCTCAACAACTAAGGGCTTTTTGTGGGAAACCCAGAAACAAACTTGCTTGCGTCTGTAGACCGATACACTTTTGTGATTTTCAGCATCCGGTTATATACAAAAAAAGCTTCCACATCTTAGACACACAACATGTTGGATACTACTGACCATATCAGGCTATTATGGGGCTCTATTCCATATCCGCCTTATAGATTTGGGCCTCATATAACTCCTCCGGACACTAATTTAGGCAGTCTGGATAAAAACTGACAACAAGAACGCCACTGGCATCGGTTCAGAAGACCATTCAGAGTTCGTCTCATTACCTAGTTGATCACGAGAGAGCGGGGAGAGAGTGGGTGGAGTGGAGAGAGCAGGTACCATTGGCGGGCACCGCCTTGGGTACGGAAGATTTTGGAGAGCTCCCCATATACTGTCACATGTGCGGAAGTCTGAAAATACAAAGAACGTATTATGTTCACATACTCCCGGAGCATTCCTTGATGGGTGAGCGTGCCAAGGAGGGCAGACCAGTCAACCGACTTGAATGCGCCTTGGAAATTCAGAGATGATAAAACTGTGTATCGTCTGTATATTTGGCGTTGTTTTAGCACCTGGTGGATCGCGAAAGCACTAAACAATTGCCAAATGTCTCCGTACCACGTCTGCCTCTTCCGCACCTACTTTTTCCGACGATACGAAAACCACGCGGTTGACGACTCGCACTTCAGCCGCGTGCCCTCTCCCCAAAGACATTCCCGCCCTATGCTGAACCTCATAATCCACAATTGCAATGCTGAAAATAGAGAATTATAATAGAAGCAACTTTTATCGGACGCCAGGGCAGCTGCTTGGGCTTGTCCTGGTTGTAGCATATATCCCGGACAATCCTATAAACACGAACATTTACTGACAACAGAGCAGAAAATGCTGACCCAGTCCAACTAAATACACTCGGTTTGACTGCTCAGAGGCAAATACTCTCAGGCCTCTGCCAAGCCCCCACGCTTTTCGTTTGGCTGTATCTGCGCCATTCTGCAGTCACCTCAACGTACACACGCGCAAACCCACCAGACCTCACACGCTTTTCTTTGCTCTCATGTTCCTGCGCTCTCTGAACTACCCTAGTTGCGCAGTTTAGCTAATGCGCTTCTTTTACAGTCACATATGCCTGCACCCATTTG
>SJOL01006586.1:1400260-1437769 GCA_004794785.1 Opisthorchis felineus
ATGTAATACAGAGAAAACTGTTTATCATAAAATTTACAAGTCTTCAGGGGACATAAAGCGGAGAATTTGGTAGCTATTAAAATATGAATTCCGCTCCCACAGTGGACCCCAAGCACGTTTAAACAACTTCCAAAAAACCTGCGGCCACATGCGAGCATTTAAACAAACAACAGTTTCAGAAAAGTTCGGGGTGTGTCTCTGGGGACCAGCCAAAATGAGGATGAGGTGATGGAAAAATTCAAAGTGGAGACATGGCAAGTTTCATCTCAAAAGTATAATTCACCTTGACAATAACTGGACTCACCGGTGTCGCTGTTGTAGGGAAGTCAGGTGTGAAGTTTATGGGGTTAGGGAAAGTGCTGATGCGCGGAACCGAACTAACCACGTGAATGAAATCGTTGAACTTGTGGAAGGGGCGAACTGAAGTTGCAGCAGAAAACCAGGTCGGTTAAATCCGAACGGAAGGTTCAGATGGTAAGCACGAACTCGTCCAAGAGGGGGTTGGGCCGGGTGAAAAATCTGTTTGTAGTTGCAATAAGAGGCTCGAGTGGGCGAGAGGTGATGGTCAAGGTTGGGAAAAAATATTTGTGGGGGTGCCGTCAGACTAGGTGTGGCGGTGCCGTGCCATCATTTCACCGACATACTTCGGTTTCTAGACAGTCCCGTGACGGACGTCAGCGTTGCGGTAATCGGACAGAGGATACGCATTCCTGTGGCGGCTGTGGTTGGGCCGAACGAGTGGACTGACACAGGTAGTTAGGCATATGTAGAGTAACGGGTATTTTTGATTCATTTGGAGGACCACGTGGGTGTAGACCAACGACCAGCCGGATTGAATGAATGACGGCATTACGGGCGTTTGGAGCATCCCTTGCCGAAGTTTGAGGCTTCAGACTAGGGGGGAATAAAGAAGGAATAAGATGAGAGCAGCAGCGTCTGGTGAGTGCCGGGAGGCATCAAATTAAACGGTGTCCAATAAAAAATAATCTGACAGCAAGCCAAATGAACCTATGAAGGGGTGGATTTTTGTTTGCTGACCTAGCAACCAAGGACTAGCTTGGGTCGACGATGTAGTATGAGGACACAACAACTAACTATTATTGTGCTTCTGCTCGGTGAGCATGCAGTACATTCGGATAACGATGCAAGAGATTACCATTGTTGCTAAGAGTTATGTCTCATGTTTGCACTGAGCGTCACTCGATCAGAAGGCGTAAGGCCAGAGCAAGGTTAGCTGCAGAATTTTGGGAAGGTAAGGATTTGGTTGCCGAGGCATTGAGCATGGAGGCTAGTCGTTGGACTAGTTGGTACGAGCGATGACAGTGTGAGTTAGACAGGGGGCGGCTGTAGTTATTATCCCAGCTAAGGAATCCAATAATAGGGGCTCCGTTGTGCAAACGGGAGGAGGGCAACTTGAAGAGGGAAAGCAGACAAATAATGTTTGTTTGGACAATAGCTTCCGATTGAATGGATATGGACTGTAGTTTGGCTGCAAGCTACTACGTGAACGGAACTGAAATATAGGGTTATGGTTCGTCAGTCACGGAGTCACTGCTGTCAGCTCCAGGCAACGAATGATGCATGGCAAAAGCGGCCCACAGGCGCTAGACGTGACTGCTGGTATTCAGAAAATAATGAAGCCTTTATATTTTATAGGTATATGACCACTTTAGGGAACAAGAGGGACGAGCGTGTGTGTGATGTCTGGCTGATGAAGTAGCCTTGGATTGGTGCAATCCCAACTAAGACAAAGTCGGAAACGCCATGGCTACCCCATGCATTAAAAAATCAGACGAAAGGACAGTTGTCCTTCGCCTGTAATTCGTAGTGTCGCCAGGTAAATGACAACCAGAACAAGTCCAAACCAGCTACAAGCGAACAAAAACCGTGCTCTTTTATGTATTTCCTGAATTAAAGGCGAGGCTCAGAACTACCGGCGATGAGCACTGCACCCGTACTACAGGAAGGGTGGCGAGCATAAAGACACCATGGTGCATCGTGACAGGGCGACCCTCTCTTCAGGGCTTACCCGTCCACTACACGAGGTTTTCGTCCCTCGTACAAGCTGCCAGATATGCAGGGTGACAAGCCACCAAGAAGCCATAATTGCGGCTTGTGCAATGGTAAGGAACTATAGCTTCCAGATATTTCATCCAGTCGGGAGAAAACCAGGCCAGCAAAACAGCTCAATCAGGTCGAACAAGCAAACAGAAAACAGCTACTGGAAGAGGCAAGCCGCAGAGGCACATGAAGCTGCAGCCACCCATCTTGCCACTGGAGATGAATGGCGTGAACCGTCATGTTAAGCAGAGGTAAACCACAATGTTATGTTTGTGTGAATGAATGGGCTTTGGAACCAAGCGAGTAGTACACCCATTGCGCACCCTCAGACCCACTGTTTGAAGTGCGTGCGCCGCGTGTGATCAGAGGATGCGGAAGGTTTCTGAAGAGTGAGGAAACAATGTTTGGGTTTGTTTAAGGTTGGTTAAACTTAGGCGAAGCAAAGTAGCTGACAATAAATAGAGCTGCCAGAGTTATTTAGGAATGGGACCCGCCTTGAAAGAAGAAGGAATAAATTGTCTGGACAGAGAAGCTTCAAGCCGAAGTTAATGCAGTATGACGAAGTCAGTGGGGATGGGCATGAAAACAATTACTATGCCAGGCGCTAGACACTGCAACAAAAAATACCCTTCAGAGGTCGGAAGCAGATGCAGTCCCAGGAATTGAAACTACTGCATATGAGATAAGTAAGATGTTGATTAGTGGCCAAGAATATTTGGGTGGGAAGCTGTCTCAGGCGTGGGTTAACGCTAGGGGGTTCAAGCTTGTGAAAGTACATGCTAGGACCTAGTGATAGAACAGTTAGGGTGAGAGCACCACTTACAAGTGCATAGAGCCTATTTAAAAAACTATGTAGTGTAAGCGACGACGCGAAAGGACGCTCGGCCCCGTCACTAGAAAGGTAAGAGTCCAGGGTGTCTGGAAAGCCTACGTGGGAGGACAAAGTACGGATAAGGCAGCAGGGCTCGTTCCATAGTTTAAAATACAGGTAAAGGAAAGAGATTTGTCTAAAGATAGTTCAACAGGTCGACCATGGGAGCAAAAACCAGCGTTGCGTTCATTATGGGAAGGGCAGGAAGAAAACTCAGGACGGCAGTCAGCTTTGTGAGCCCGTCAGTAGATTAGGCGATGCGGTGGGCGTAGGATTAACCTAGTGCGCCTCAGCCATAAAGGATGTAGCCGAACTGACAAACAGCAGAGATGATATGGTAGTGCAGATGACGCTGGAAACTAGGACTTAGCAAACGGGTGCTGCCCATTCTCCACAGCAGTCCGGCATGCTTGTGGGTACTCTGAGGCGAATTCAGGGCCAGATTTCTTACAAACTGCTTAAGGATGGCGATTAACCATGGTTTACTATGGAAAGATCGGTGTGTGAAAGCGCATAGCCTGTGGGCTTTAGTAATTATGTACCATGAATGCTGGGATTGACTAAACGCGCAGGAATACCTAAGACCTAGGTCTCACATCGGGGAGGGTATGAATCGAATGTCCATTCGGAAGAAGTATTCCAGGAGGAATCTGGAATCGATGTGAGAGAGCTTGGTATCTTAGAACGGCGAAAGAAAGACAGGAGCTAGAGGACCAGAGGGATAAAGTACCCAGATCAGACTGAATGTTAGCTAGCGTAGAAACATGGTCACCGGCCCTGAATGTGTAAGCTATCTAAATAGAAAAGCGGATGCATGAGTGATCGACTCAGTAACATTATTGATGGTAGCAAGAACAGTAAGGGGCCAAGCACGCTACCCTGAATAACTCCGCTGGTGATGGGAAGTAGTGATGGGGAGAGATCCCGGTTGTTGTGACCTGGGTTCTCCCAGTAAGGTAAGAAATGAATCTATGCAGTAGCGGGCCAGCAATCTCCGTAGATCGTAATTTGTTGTGGAGTGCACCGTTAGGAACCTGGTCAAAGGCCTTGCAAATATCAAGATAGATTAGAAAAATACAGTGTCAGGGTTCTTGCGCCCGACGGAGTGTGAAGTTGAGGCGATCGAAGACCCACCCAGGCTGGAATCCCCCTTGTTTCTGTGTGGTCGCCGCGTCATGGACCATCACAAGGCGGTGAACTTCAAGTGATGCCAGGAGTCTCGTTTAGATTGAAGTCCAGTAGACACCCATGTGATTACTTCAACTTTTAAGGGCCCTGTTTTTGAAAACGGACTATATCACCGACTCTCTACAGCCGGTCAGGTCGGCCCCTTCTCCGAGAAGCAGGCAAATAGGTTAGACAAACTGCGACCGAGGTCTTCGCCATAAATCCCCGATGCATGAACACCCAAACTTTTGTTGGGTTGGGTCAGCTGAGCGTGATCGGTTAAAACATTCTATGCTCCTATAACTCTGTTGCGTTCTTGGCTTTGCAGACACGATCAAGATCCTGGTCCAAATATTTGGTGAGCTAACTGCTTTTTCAGCGCTCATTATCGTTGTCTTAAGACTGCCAAACGGGATACTGAAGGTGTCATTCCCTTTGCCGGTGTGGTCAACGGAGAACATGACCGATGTGAGTTTAGGAGATACCTCGAACTGTTTCATTTTCATGACTGGTCCCTAATCCACAAGCCCGGATTTTGAATCGAGTTGAACAGGATCCGGACTTGGGACTCCAGAAGCTTACCATTGAATGCCAACATCTTATCAGTCCCATAGCTGATGCTGTTGTGCTTGAAAATTCTCACCCTTCCCAGCCTGACCTGTTGTGTTGAGTAACTTCCAAAAAGTGGGCAAATGCAAAAAGGACCACAAAAAACCTCCCACACCTTGTTGGTTTTGTGATAACCGGCACTGTTTGCGCCCTTTCCCTACCGCAAGCACATACTCAGCGGGCATTATCAGAAAGGTCACAAAGAAGGGTGTTGCAGAGACAACTTCGGGAGTTCGCCCAAATATGGGTCCCACAAAAAACGTACCAGGGATATAGGTTGCGAACTTCAAGGTGAAATCACTCGGGTGGCGCAGATTCGCTGTGGCATTAGTTTCTTGCGGTCTGGACCGGGCTACTAGTGTCTCAAGGCCATATGGGCCCCATGTTAGGATGGTATATAGACCGGTGCGGAGCTACAAATGGTCACTCCTCGCTTGTTCCGCTTGCGGTCCGGGTGCCCACGACATGCCGAACGCGACCTGTACGGTATCAACGACGGTAAGGCCGGTGACTATTATGCCGAAGCCAAGCACCTCATCCAGTGGATTGGTGTCAAGTAAGATGGTTTGGGGTTTTGTGGTGTAATGCCTTGTAGGTTCACAGAATATATCCTCGGATGAACGCAACATAACTAGACAGATGTTGGAGTACTTTCTCTGTCGTGAGTGTGGTTCCTTCGCGGAATTCGAGTCCAAGCTGCGAGAATTCCAACGGGGAACAGGCACGTGTTAAGCCCGCCGACACAGTTTATCGGCGGCAAAACATGAACGGAATGTGAGTGAAGTAATCTCACCATCCGTCTGTTATGCGTTCATGGTCTACAAATGCGTGCATGTGCGTTCACACTGGGACGCTACTAAAAAGGGTCATCGGTTTGTTGATAATTGAATGCATAATCATTCAATTAACTAATATTCAGGTACGCTGATTTCGACTGCCAGTCGTTCATGTGTGCCCTTCACCGTGGCGGTCGTCTTGTAATCATCAGTTTTAACATGCAGCATTCGCGTGACCTGCGTACGTCTGACTGACAAGTGTACGCTGTAATCCGGCATTCAAGTACCCAGCAGGAACGTGTGGTGTTTGGCTTGTTGAGGTGTTTTAAGTCCTCCATGGAAATCCAGGACTATGTCAGGAAAAATTATGGAATAGACCTAACAAGCGATTATGTGCGGGTCCTGCGCGATATACTGCGCCACTTGGATTACCCTGTTTGTGAGCTGGAGGGTATCCGAGATGCGTTGCGCTTATTTGGACCCATGGCTGTGTCTGTATGCGATGATGGTAGTTTGAATTTTCTGTCGTTTACTTCAGTTTGTTTGTGTGGTTTGTTTGCGAAGTACGGTGATGTAATTCAGACAGATTCGACGTATCAGTGTAACAGAGGTGGTTACCATCTGTGGCATGTGGATGTGAGGGTGGCGGGTTTTTCTGCCGTAAAATCCATCCCCTCCTGAACGTGGTACCTAATTGGCAACCACTGTGCGTCTTTCACGCAGGCTGGGTAAACGGTTCTCTGCTCATATCCATTGCGTTGCCTTTTACTAATTCTCTTCCCATTTATTTTCCAGGTACAACTGCGGAACACATTTGCTTGCAACCGGTCATAATCAAATTATGTTTCCAAATAAATGGCTTCATATTTCCTGACAACGCAAGCGTCACGGCAAACAAGGCGCCAAGGCCTTGCGTTGAAGACTAGCTTGCCTAGGTGAGAAAAGGGGGCGTAATTCTCCTGTTTCGTATATACCTCCAGAGTGGTCCCGAAACGTAGTGCTTCCAGGACAACATAGCATCACCTCTAGCAGCATATGTTTAGAAATGTAGGCAGGAGCCCTGCAGCCTACATGTGGCTGAGACACTTACTACGCTTCTCGGGTGCTTCACTTTAAAAGTGTTACTCGAACACTGAAATTTCCTTACACACTCATCAAAAATAGAAGTTATTCAAGCCAAATATTCTAGGATACAGGTGCACCGTAGACTTGGGATATCCTCGGTTGTTACTTATATGGCATGTAGAACCGTCAATGCGTGCAAGCTATCTTCGTCAAACACGTAACAAGCACGCCATGGAAGCAAGAGAGGATGGTTATTATCTGAGGGTAGGGGTTCGCAGCAATCTATGTGGACAAAAACGGGAAAGCATGCTTTCCAGCCAAAACTAAGTTAACGAGGTTCCACCAGAAACAATCGTGACATAAATAAACAAGCGTAGCAGGCAGTGTTCACTACATACCTCATTAATTGCTATCATTCGTCGGGGTTTTCAGATGATTGGTAAACCTTTCTTTATGTCCACGCAATACTTCGCGGTAAAAAGTGAACTACCAGAAATAGAAATTCGTTGACCAGCTCTGGCATAAACGCAGACACTATCGATGATCCGTTGGCTGCGAAGGATTCACCGATAGTTCCGTTGTTATAAACCAGAGTTAAGGCGGCCAGTGAAAATAACGGTTTCTGTACCTAATAAACACGATTCGCATGATGCATGGCCTTCAAGGTGTCCACTTAGGGTAACACATACAATTACACGTATGCTAATCGTTTCCATCGAACGGCTAACTGCATCATGGCAAATGAACGACCCTGAGTGGAAACAGTGAACACACAAGCAATAACTGCTAAATGTGGTCTATCCTAATTACTAACTTTTTCGTTACGGACATTAAACAAAAATATCATCCTTCTTTTGAGATACAGGTTATATANTTCAGAATGATTGGTAGACCTTTCTTTATGTCCACGCAATACTTTGCGTTAAAGGGTGATATACCTGAAATAGAAAATAGATGACCTGCTCTGGCATAACCGCAGACAATACCGTTGATCCGTTGGCTGCGAATTAAGCGCCGGCAGTTCCGTTTTTATAAACCAGAGTTACGGCTGTCAATGAAAATACCGGTCCCTGCACCTACTGAACACAATTCGCATGATGCATGGCCTTCGAGGTGTGCGCTTAGGGTAACACATGCAATTACGCGTATGCAAATCGTTTCTAAAGAACGATTAGCTGTGTCATAGCCACTGATCGACGCTGGGTGATAACAGTAAACGAACAAGCAATAACTGGTAATATTGGGCTATTCAAATTACTCACTTTTTTCTTAGCGATGTTAAACACAAATATCATCGTCCCTTTGAGCTACAGTTACATTTAGGGATAACATGGACGATTAAATTCGTCAGAAGCAGGCTACGTTGAACTACTGAAAATTGCATCTTATCTGCCTTCATTACATTTGGAAATCTGTTAAAAATGTAAATCTTTAACAAATACTAACCCATTATAATTATATGCTTCGTTCGAGAGGGTCAATAATAAACCGCAAATCCGCCATCTTACCATTTTTAAGTGTTCCCGCCATACGGATTTCAGCCAATCAGAATGGGGATGACTCCGCAAGACGCGTGATCGCTTCCTCGGAGTTTGTGCGGTTTCTCGTCGTTTCCTTCTCCTCTTTCACAAAGCTTCCTGGTACTCCCAGCGGTTTTCAGGTGCAAAAAACATTCACTGGGTAGAATAGTTCCCACCAGGAAACAGGTGAACGGATGCCACTTAACGACAAGGACAAACCCCACCTGGGAAGTTTGGGCGAAAGCCTCGATCCTGTGTATCAATCCGTGATCCCCATTCATGTCTACGTCGAGGGTGTAGCTGTCGTGTAACCAACGTTCTACAGTGCGACGAATGCCATGGCTTGTGCTGTGAGAATTGTACTGGTCTCTCAGCCGAGTAGTACGCCTCTTAGGACGTGTCCCATGGTGACCGCTTCGTGGTGCCTACCCAAAGGGACTTCAGATCTTACCAACCTGCCAGTCAGTCCTCGTCGGGTTCAGGCTCATGTTGGGTGGAGCATAGGAATGGTGATGATTGTGCACGTGGGCTGCTTCCATGTTGTGTCAAACAGGTCATTATCGAATAGATAACGAAGCACATCCATGAGATAAATTTTTCCAGTTTGTTACAGTTGAATTGAGAATAGTTGGGCAGGACACCAGCCCTTCTCGGCTTCTGCAGTCGGACGGCACTACGATTTACCAGGATAGCCTAATGGGTGGATGCATAATCGCAGTAGCTTGTAGCTTTCCCAGAGTTGCTGGTCATTTCGAAACTCGGATTCGGTGGGCGTCCTAGCTTCCATGATATTCCCAAAAAACCACTTGCAATGTGTAATTTGACCCGATCAATCCATAGAAAGTTTTTACACGTTTCGTTGACTAGTAGAAGGTCTTGTAGGTGGTAGTCTGTTTCAAGCCTCGGAACCGTAAAGACGAGCATTAAATCACCTGGGGCTCGGTGATAGGCCAAGGAAAAGTGGTTTACAAGTGTGCACCTCGTAGTTTGCAAACAAGAGTTCGCGTGTCATTCACAGCCGGTCGCTAAATGCGTTCCATTGTGTGATCTCCAGCAGAGCGTAGAAATGCCGCGTAGTCAGTACATTCTATAGTCTGAAGAAAGAATGGTAAACAGTAGTCTGATGGTAGGAATCGGCGGGTCCTGAAAACTTCTGAGTTGCTATAGCATTCTAATCGTTGAGCCCCGTGTATTCTCCATGTTTTTCGTTTTCAGGTTGAGTCGCGTGAATATACCCATGCTCCTATCGACCGGAATGTTTTTTTGAGTGTCCCGCGATTACTCCGAAGTTTGAAGTTGACCAGATGGAAGTTTGTCAGCACTGACCCTTCCCTCTCCAGCCACATAAAGTCGTTCGCTGAGTGAAACGAAGAAGTTCGAAGAATGGAAGGGGTGGTTTTGACAGGAAATTCGCCCAATCTGGTCCAGCTAACCCGCAACACAGGACTTAAACTACCTTCCGTAAGCGGGTTAACCAACGACAGATTTGGAAACCAGCGTCTAGTTTGGCAGAATATCCCCAGCAATGGTTTATTAGGCTCTGCTCCTATGCCTATACCTTTTGGTCGACCCGCTCATTTTGGTCTGAGTTTACATCCCCCCAGTTTATGAAGCATCAATATGCCTTTGTGCCTTGAAGCGCCATCTGGCGGCTGGACCAGATGAGCTTCACCCAGTGTTATTCAAAGACGATGGAGAATCTTCCTGGTCGGCTTTGATTAGGTTGTTCGTACGCATTGAGAAACGAGAACGTCGTCCAGCAATTTAAGACCGATCGTTGATTGTACCCGTGGTAAAGGTGCTCAAACTGGCTGTTTCAATGGGCTGGGCATGAGTTTCACACCTGCCGTAGCACGACTACTGGTTTCCCTTATCTTCTCTTATCTTCGGCACGTGAGCCTTGAGTCCAAAAGCGCCAAGCAGGATTTCTGCCTGACAGTGCATTGATCATATCTTTACGTTAGGTCAAGTGGTTGAGCAGCGTCACGTATAACACCGACCAGCAAAGTACTTTAAACAGGATATTGGAAGTGGTCGCATGTTTCATTGTGCGTTTTGCACCTTCAAACTGTTAAACCAGTATTTCTTGTGGCCTTGTGTTTCTCTGAAAACCCATAATGAAGAACTTCAGTTTGTTGGTCGGTTCACATAACTTTGCGGCTGCATAACCCGTGACTACCGTAACACATGGAGTGGCTTCAGATAATCCAGGCGCGGCAGTGTTCGCCAAATCGCGTCATTGGGTGGGCGAGGGAAGAATGAAGGCGTCAAAGGTTGCATGTCTTCGTTTACCCGGTCTGATTTATGCAGTAAATCAGGCGATGCACCTGATGGCACCACGCGACGGCTAACATTGCATGAGAGCATCATTGGTGGTTAACTTCACGGTAGCACCCGGGCTGGGATATTGTCAGTTTGTCTACACTTATATAGGAGGGCAATTAAGGCCTCCAACCAAATCCTGACAGCGAGTTGACTGGTGGGTGCCGCTGTAATATCATAATGGTACAAATTTATAATGAATATGTAACCGAACATCCATTACCTGGAGGACCAGCATGTCGCTCGTCGGACTGCTGTCCACTGACCAATCTGGTATGAGAAACTCGGTGTCAGAATGAGTCCCCTCCATCGTAGTACAAAGGTTTATAGGGATACACAAACCGTCACAGTACACTAAGATCCACTCTCTGCGGTGGACACAAGATGGGCGAAAAATGACTACCCCAATCACCTTTTCCGAAGAATGAGTACACAGCAGTGAGGGGGAAGAGCGAATGTGATCCAAACGTGAGGTGTTCGTGGTGCTCTACAGTCGTCATTGTGTAGGACCCGGTCAACCACGACAGGTTGATGCTATAATCTCGTGTGGAAGAGGTTCGATCTGGATCCAGTGCCAGCAGGCCCCAGTCGCTAGGTGGAGGGTCTCTGAGTCTCCACACCATATTTTCAGGCTGCCCGCAAAGAGTCGAAAACAGATGTGAGTGTACGGTTGAAAATGGTAAATAATGTAGATCTGATGAATGAAGCCCCGGCGAACACTGCTGTTGCCGTGAAAGTTGGATGAAACAACCTCGCAAGTCTTCATTCCGAAGTGCTGACCAAACACGGATTAGGCCAGCCGTTGGCATGATGATAAGCAATTACGATTATCAGCAATTAAGTAATGTGGAATCGTGCTGAATGCTTGGAGCTGTCGGATATGCGATCTGCCTTCTACTTGGTTTCACCTGGAATTGAAATATCAACGAAGAGGTAGAATAGGGCTGGCGGGAATGAACCTGTGCTTGCATGTATGTAGCAGGCTATTTAAAGTAGTGGGGATTGCGTGTGCGTGAGAGATGGCTCAGTGGTTAGAGTGCGAATTTACTGACGGGAAGGTCCGTGATTCGAACTCGACCTCTATATCTCAACTTCTGTCTGAGCTTTGGCAACCCAGCAGTATCCCATTCCTCGTGCTTCCTTTGGGTGGCATGGCAGCTAGGCACCGAAGGGATATTACAGCTGAACGAATATTATTAGTATTATTGTAGGAACCGACTGACGGTCCTCTAAATGAGTGTACAGGTGATGGACGTGGGGATTATCTGTCTGTAGTCGGTCGGTTACTGCCCCTTGAGCAGTGATAGCTCGATGTTTAAGGTGCGAACTTACTGACTTGGAGGTCCGTGGTTCGAATCCAAACTCTGCATCTTGACGTCTTCTGTCTAGGCTTGGGTAAGTTGGCAGTATCTTAGTCCTCTTGCCTGGCATGGTATGACGCTGGTCAGTTCACTCTACAGGGCCTGTGCTTCTCCTTCGTCTCCAAAAATGACGACGTCGTCTGCGTACTCTTGCCAGCTCTTGCCAGCAACGATTTGAACACCGGGGTTTTGAAGAACCTCCAGCGTTCGCTTCATTTCATCGACGACGAGGTTGAACAAGAACGGATAGAGTGAATGTTTTTGTCGCAAACCACTTTTCTAAGGAAGCTTTCGGAGAACTCACCATACACTTTCACGCCCAGATGTGAATATAAGGGCCCGATCGACAGAATCACGCGCACCCTTTAAGCCAAGGAACAACAAGGTAGTCTGTGCATATGGCGTTGCTCTAACACCTGATGTAGTGTAGTGACATGGTCAACGCAACCTCCACCCGGTTGAAATTCCGCTTGGTGCTCACGGGTGAAGGTGTAGCGTGCTGCCGTAGGACGACGAAGAATCAGTGACGTCAGAAGCCTTGTTACAACTCGCATCAAACGACGCCCCCTGTGGTTACCACGTTCTGATCAGCATCACACTATCTTTGGGGGTGAAATGGCTCAGTGGTTAGAGCGCACATTCACTGACCGTAAGGTCCTCAGTTCGAACCCGACCTCTGCCTCTCGACTTCCCCTGTTTAAACTTGGGCAACCTCACAGTACCCCATTCCTCGTGCTTCCTTCGGGTGGCATGGCAGTTGGGCACCGAAAGGGTGCTACAGCTGAACGATTTGGCATGCGCCTCACAGCTTCTAAGTCTTGCTTCAGAACATGCAGCCTCTGAACACACCCCTTACATTTCAAGGAGAATCACTGAAGGTCGCGAAGAATTTTACATAACTCGTTAGTTGTATTAGCTTTGATGGAAGTGTGCCCGATGAAATCAGTATACGAATCTCCAAGGCCCAAATCTCGTTTGGTAATTTGCGTCAATTGTGACGTCAAAACGGTATATCTGTGGGTCTCAAAGGGTCGCGTGTACCAGGCCACAGTGAGGACTGTATTGTTGTATGGTTGCCATCCCTGGCCTCTGCGGATAGATGATGTGAAGCGTCTTCAGGTTTTCGACCACCGATGCCTCAATCGTTGCTAGTGTCGAATGTTGTCAAAAACTCGCAACGAGGTACTTCAGTCCAGTAAAACATCCAGCACTATCACATGCCGTGGTTCGGCCATGTGCTACGCATGGGGAAGCATTATCTACCTAGACGGTCGTTATTCTCCGTGCTCCTGTCGTAATAGTGCCAACCGCGAGGTGGACAACGTATGGCTTGACATAAGGGTGCGAAAGAGACATCGAATGGTTTAGGTGTTGTTGGTGATGTCCGCCTTCCAGGATGGGGTCTCCGTGATCGCTCTTGTGCTTGGCTGGAGACATTGCAAGAAATGGCAGTCGATCAACGTCGATGGCGTTCGTCTTGTCAGTTTCTTTCTAGATTGTCTGATTGAGCGCTTAGGTGTGTAGGCACCAGAATGTTTTTAATAGGCCGGCACAACGTCCCCTCCATCACACACTCTTTTCCCTTCTTTTCAACTTAAGGTCTTTGTGGTTGTAATGCAGTGAAGCATCAATATCAACACCGATGTTACTGTCTCTAATGGTGATGATGATGAAGACCCCTCACACGGTCTTTCTGGTCTCGTTTCATAAGACTGACGTAAAGTACTTATATGACTCACTGTCGTCCGTGTGTCATGCGACGCATTCGTACTCGTTGGGAGAAGTTAGAAGTGTTACCGTGAAGTGCCGCATCTGTTACAATGTGAATATCGTACAGAAGGCGGCCATTGTGCACCACATTGAAAAATATAAACAAGAGATTCAGCTGGGGATCGGTGGATTCTTGTGAAAACCAAATTCGTATGCGCATGAGGGTACTTCGTTTTGTGATGCCAGCACCCACCCGCCGACTTGCTGTCAGTATTTGGTTTGCCCCTGTATAAGTGCAGACACCCTGACAATATCCCAGCCCGGGTGCAACCATGAAGCTAACAACCAATGATGCTCTCGTGCCATGTCGGCCGTCGCGTGGTACCATCAGGCGGGTCGCCTCACTTGCTGCATAAATCAGACCGGGTAAGTGAAGACATGCAACCTCTAACGCGTCCCTTTTTATACTTTCTCAATCTCCCTCTTCCTTACCCATTTCCGTTGTAAGCATATCTGCAGGTCCCAACATTACGACTGACAAGTTTGTTGGCTGTGCGTCATCCTTAGCAGAAAATTCCGCATGTCCGACCTTGGTAAGACCTATTTGAAAACCGACCTAACTAGCTGCCTTTTGTGTCCCGATCCAGTAACACGCAGAACAACATGCTGCTCTCGCTCGTATGCTATATACCCTCTGCATTGTTACTTGTTCTCCATCAGAAACTGGAACCTGGTACGCAAGTACTGTGGTTGAATTGAGTGCCCCTTCGCTCCCTTCCCGTTTTCCACTGGTTACATCTGGTGATGTGGAGGCCCCTTCAGCTGGATATCCTGGCGTCTCTATTTGGTCATATACCAGTTGATAGTCGCTTCTTTACAGTTCGTTTGACCATGTCCGTGGAAGAATTCCGAGGTCAATCGCTTCCTGTTTACCGTATCTGCCTATGCAGCAACGGACTATACTTCCGGATGCACCAAAGACAGATTTTCTTTTACAACATTCTTGCCACCGGTAACATGAATACGCAAACGGATAAGCTTACCGCTTTCGGTGCCCATTTGGCTGATCATCTTGGATTGGGCAAGGACGCACGAACAACGAAGAGCGCCTGCTGCACTTCTGTACTGACTACAGACTGTTGCTTACAATACAGACTTCCGGATTAGCGGAGGCATTTTGACTTCGTGGTACCCACCAACAAATGAGCCCCTAAACCAAGTAAACTGTATCGTCATGAATTGCCGGTGGCGAGAATCGACCACCACCCGCCGCTTTTTCTGGGTAAGATGGTTCAGTGGTTAGAGTGCGAATTTACAGACAGGAAGGTTCGTGGTTCGAACTCGACCTCTGCATCTCGACTTCTCCTGTGTAGGCTTGGGCAACCTGGCAGTATCCCATCCCTGGTGCTTCCTTCGAGTGGCATGGCAGCTAGGCACCGAAATGGTGTTATAGCTGAATGGTTATTTTTTTTGGAGTACCTGTATGGACTCTGGTACTGCACTTGTCCGCAACTGCTTTTCATTGCGCTTTTCCTATCTGCATAAGACATGCACACTTCGCTTGGCCATTGAGAATTTCATGGACCCCCAATTTAAGTGAATGTATAGGGATCGACTCATCCAACGTCTTTCTGCTGGTCCTATATGGGATGTACACCATTGCTGCAGATTGTATGCTGGCTGACCTACTGTCAGAACATAAATCTGGTCAGGAGAACGATTAGAGCCCTCAACCAGAAAACAAGGCGGCGGTGGTCAGTGTGCGACTACTTGAGTAGCCCAAACTTTAAGGAGCAAATTGCCACACGTGTTCCGACTCGTTACATGGTGGGCCAGTTGACTGTGTGTCAGGCCTCTATCTATTGACCAGCCTGGTAGGAGAAACTGTTGAATGGGCATCCCCAAGTATAGCTAAATGTGTTACTGAGGTACGCTAACCGATGAGTCTCTTCGTTAAGAGTGTTAACAATCACCTGGGGCGACATATCCAAAGTTGCATTTGTGACCAGAACCCGCCACTGAGTTTATAAATAATCGTTCAGCTGTAGCACCCTTTCGGTGCCTAGCTGCCATGTCACCCGAAGGAAGCACGAGGGCTGGGATACTGTCAGGTTGCCCAAGCCTAGACAGGGGAAGTTGAGAGGCAGAGTCGGGTTCGAACCACGGACCTTCCGGTCAGTAAATTCGCGCTCTAACCACTTGAGCCATCTCGCCCCTGAGTTTATAGTTACGGGCTTATCCGATTGTGTTCCTTTGTTGGTGTCTCACGTTTGGACAACGCTGAGGATAGTCCTGAAGCACTCCTGAGAACATGGACTTCCAGAGAGTATACGCAAGTGCTTTCTTCCTTTCATTTTCACCTTGTTTTGTTCACCTCGTTCGTGTTTTGCACTAAACGACTGCGTGGCCGACCATCTTACATTTGGTACCGTCTCCCCTTCACCTCGGCTTTCCGAGCCTGGAGTTGTTCGGTTCTCCCTGGAGGGATTCGAGGGTACGCTGGGAGTTTTTGAAGTGGCCACTTGCTAGCAATTATTGGTGGTTCCATGGACCCTCGTCAAAAGCTGTAGAATGCGGCCCTTAGTATGGTTGGAGGAAGTCAGCTGAAGCTAGATTGGTCCGCCCCGATGAAAGTCCTGATCGTGGAGTTCGACATACTGACCGACAACCATAGGGTAGTGAGACGGTTCATTGTGACAAGGCTGTCGCCGGACGGTTCGTTAGCAAGTCCATAGGGTTGACCGGACTGCACTGGCGTCGAGCCCCTTAGCGTCGGTTGCTCTCGGACCAGTTTGTCGGCGGTGTACCTCCGGAGTTTGGGAAGCAATTACGCTGGTCCAGAGCCAGTGGCTACCTGATCGTGGAGGATCCGGTTCGTGTAGTGCCTGAGACTTCCTGTGCCTTTGTGGCCGGTATGCAGGCGGATGTCAAGGAGAAACTAACACCATAAAACGAACAGGCCAACGTTAAAAACAGAAGGAGGCACGCCCTCACAAGTAAACGCTTCAACTGAAATGGAGTAATTCACAGGAGGAAATGCAGGCTCGTTCTTCCCGGGACGGGTTGTGATCAAGACACCGGAGCAGCAGACAGTACAAACAGTAACTGAGATAGATAAGCATTGGTCATTGGTTTGTTCACTGAGCTGGGCTGTTGGGTTGGAAACGTTTACCACCAATCGAAGTGAGGTGACTTCACCAGTGCGTCGTTGCGAAACGACGCGGCATAACAGGTCAGTGGGAATCGAAGGCTTGGGTGTCACTGAGACCCAAGGGGAAAGGCTTTAAGCAGATCGTGCGCACTAGTGGTGAATGCACTGGATGGCTGGTTGCATGCAGTGGTTGTAGATGGAAGATCAGTTCAAAATAAGTTTTTGGTCAGTCCGAGCGTGAAATGAATGCTTCGAGGGGAATGTGCGGATTTTCTCAAAATGCAGATTACTGACAGATCTGGAGCGACAGACTGTCCTCCAAGCCTCGTCCTGTGAATTCCACCTTGACTTGGTGGCCCGGCTTGAGTATTGCAGTCATCTCACGGGCTAGGTTGACTGGAACTTCGTTGCTCTAAATGCGACCGTGCCAGGAAGGCCAAAGTGGAGTAACCTGGACAAAAGAAGTACCCTGTACGACGGGCAATCGTATTACGAGGCGGTTTGGAGTTAAATCTTATTATCCTGTGGTAGAAGTGTGCAGACAATCAGGAGCTCCCCTAGCTTAACAGCATTTCTTTACTTATGGAAGCAGTAATGCTGCCTTCCTCCGATGAAGGAGGGGTTAGAAAATGTCGACTCCAAAGACCGCACATTCCGACAGCCCAGCGGTTAGCTGTGACAGCCGACAGTTCACGTATAGCAAGAAGATCAAGTGTCTGGTGCTGCTTAAGAAGAACTTATCATCATCATCATCGACAGAGTCAGAGGGCTATGGATAAAACCCTACCTTTCCCTCCTACCATATGGGCCAGACTTCTCAGTCAAAGGCTTAAGGTAGGGTAAATAATAATAATCGTCCAGCTGTAACCCTTTTGGTGCGCAGCTTCCATGGCACCCGAACGAAGCGCGTGGGCTAAGATACTGCCAGGTTACCCAAAGCTAGACAGGAGCAGTCAAGATGTTGGGGCGGGTTTCGAACCACGGACCTTCCGGTATGTAAATTGGCAACTTAACCACTGAGGTATCTTGAGTTCCTCAAGGTAGGGTACCTCAGACAGACTCACTTCTTTGGCCTGGACAACAAGAATGTAACGTATGCCTACGCGGCTTTAAAACACTAGCTAGTCCTTTTTTTAGTTATTAGCCTCAACTCAGGTAATAGCACACCTGCCAATGAGACAGTTTGTTTCTAACTCTATAGATTCGGCTGCAATTTCCTCGCTTACAAAGATAAAAATTAAACATGCTCTGACAACACCAAGGGATCTATTCAATGTAGCAACTTTTACTATTGCTATGCTGCGTCAGATAGACTTCCCTTTTTCTCTAATAATCGATGTATGCTATTCCCGAAACACTAGTATAAAACCTTACTACGATAATGCCTCTGAACACGGTCTCGAACAGCTAGACTTCCTCCGAGTGCCGGGTGGTCGAGAAGCGTCCCCCCACTGATCGCAGTGTTGTGGGGAGTGTATTGAGTGAGAGAGCTGAGGACGCTCTGCTTAGCTGGGTTATCGTGAACGGACAGCTCTCAACAATCAGACTGACTGGGCTTGTCAGCATTCGCGACCAAAGGGCCGAAACCTTCTCCCCGTTTCTGCATACATCCTTACAAACGGCTTCAGTAATACTATCAAAAGCGCAGCCTTTTAGGAACTTTCTAGACTTTTGATGGTGGTAAAACGCACGGCGTTACTGTCTTGACTGTTGATTTGGACGCCAAAGTGGGAAGAGTCGACAAGCGTGAAAGGTCTCGTGGCGGAAGATGTGGTGTAGATGTTTCCGGAACAGACAACGATGATTCCATATAATTGCGCGCCGACGGCGACCCATTTATAGCCAGCACACTGCGTTAATTGGCGCCCTCCAAACTGTAATCAGTTGAGCGCTCAAACCTCTCACACGGCAACTAGGTGTAGATAGCGATCTTCTGTTCAAGACTGTCGTTCCTTTTGGACCACATGTACAGACGAAGGCCGTGCCGTTGTTCGTACCTGTACGGCAGCTCGTTTTTCTAAACCCAGGTAGAATGCCATTCATTAGTATAATATTCATTGCCCGTGTTTTATCATCGTCGCTTTCGTAACGGTAAGAATCAGCTTACTGCGGCATGTCCTCAGCGAAATGGTGCATGAGTTTGCTCTATAACTGATCAAAGGCACCAGTTAAGTAAATAAGGTTCTTCAGGTCGAGTTCTCCAACCACTGCAAACCACAAGGTGCTGTCTTTCGTCCCAACTCCTTGCCAGAGAGAAGTTCAATGAGGATAAGCCATGGCAACGCGAAAGGAAAATGGCTATAGTAAAGCTTGACGCTTGGAGATGGTCACACTCTCTTAGACAGGGCCCAGTTTTTTCTCACGATTAGAAATCCTGAAAGACCTAGTATGCAAGCGACTCACTGGCAGGCATGCTGTGACTCCTCAAGTTCACGTGCTCTCTTGCTGGACTCGTGATGGGTAAGCTTCGCAAAAAATTGTTTAGTCAATCCCAACGATAATGCCTTATTCTGAAATGTTGCTCAACTATATTCTCTTCATTGTTTCAAAACGCCCTGATGTTGGTCATCTTTTTGCGAGAACTTGGGTTTTTCACCAAGTTTCCATTATTCCACTTTTCTTGGATTCCCTCACGGCTAATCCCCAGTGTTTACTATTGGTGTATTGCCATTCTTGTCAGTGATGACGACAGCGAATCACCAGTACGCTAACCCGTGTTCTCACGTTCTACTGCTGCACTGAAGTTATTACATTTCTGGTTTACGTTTCGTTAATATGTTGTAGCTTCTTAAAAAGGCGCTGTTAGCCTTGACAAATTCAGCAGGGCACAAACCAATCTTAGGCAAAGTATGACTTGGTAGAAAAGGCTTGATCACAAAAAGCCTGAATTCTGTCGGGTGTTCGATACTGGTTAGCAATAGGCTCCTTTCCCATTTTGTTCGTCTTTTCATTATAGGACTTCACTTGATTAAACTTAGATTGTTGTACGACATCTGATTAACATTTCCGCCACGCTGCTATTGTTATTACCGATACTGGCCGACAGATTTGAACGTAGCAATTGTTTGCTGCTGTATTCATCGGGTTTAGCTACTGTGATTAGCTGCATTCAAACGCAACTTGAACAGGTTGAGTTTGTAGCTCAAATGCAGTGCAACTTGTAAGCATCCAAAAATGACCGTTCTCCGCAAAATCCTTTTCCCAAATATTCGATATTAGATGTTTATTGCCTCCCTCTGAGGGAGATTACCTCATCAGTAATTCCCCCCTTGGTTCCGTCCAAGGTCAAGTTGTATGCCTCATCAGCGTCCTCTGCCTAACTGGTGACCTGAAGGTGCTTTCTCACTGTCGGTAGTTGGCATCTTGCTTTGCTTCATCACCACGCGAGATTTTTATTGGAACCGACTTACCTAGTTTATTTTCCCATATTTTTTAATTGCACGCCCCACTCCCGCTCGTCCTGCCACTCCGTATAGCCACACACACCCATTGTGCAACTGAACTCTCCTCTATTCACCGAGAACCACTCTCTTTGGCTCTGTTTAACCGTCTTTGTTCCCCATAGTTCGTTTAACTTCCAACCTTTCAAGTAGCAAATTCACGCTAAGCTTGGAGCTTGTTTTTGTATTATTTTTTGCGACTCTGATGGGTGTCTTCTTGTCATTTGTATTTCTCCATCCGTAATTGTCATCTCCGAGTGTTATGATCTAACCTCAATCTTCCAGCCATAGCCGCAAATTCTTGGAACAACTTCACGATTCCCCGTTCTACGGGATCCCTGTAGAAGATCCGTTTCGCTTATGTGAATTTATCTGAGTTTGTCTGTCATGGGACGAATATTCATTGAACATTTGGGTGGGGAAAAGGTGTTCCACTGTCGAAGATGTGGTGTCCCATTATCAAATGATAGCGAGATCGTTAGTACCCGTTTTAATGGATCAAGCGGTCGGGCTTACCTGTTTAACCGTGTTGTGAACATCTCTTTCAGCGAGATACAAGTATGTTTTCGTATTTTTTTAAAAGTTTTTTAACTCATGCTCTCCACAGGATCGCATCATGCTGACAGGCCGTCATCTTGTTCGCGACGTGATGTGCATCAAATGCAATACTAAGTTGGGATGGACTTATGAGCATGCTGTGGAACGCAATGAGATTTACAAAGAAGGTCGAGTGATCTTGGAAGAGGCCCTTTTTGTTGAGTCCGATGGCATTGCCGATCCGCTTGGAGAACGCGTAGGCGTTTGAGCAACATGAGCTTCATAACCTCATCGTCATTCTTATTCATCTCACTTCCTGGTACAGCGCTTTCATCGTCATTTCTCAGTCTGGTTCTTTTCTATCAAATACACTTCTCATTCTCATTTTGAACTCAACACCTTTCTATGCACACCTCTGTGATATTTGGCATCGTCATAAATAAAAAGTCGCTTTCTCATCGCGAATTCTCATGTTTACAGGGATTGACTGCAAGTCCGTCTCCTGAGTTATCCAGTTTGTCACTAAGTAGCTCTGTTCACTTCAGTTTGGTGCTCTAGCTCTAACACAGATAGTTGAAACAAATGGGTTCGTTCCATGACCAAACCGTCACTACTGAAAATCCGCTATTTGACCACGTAATTATTCTTTATCCATGTTCCAGTGGATCGTCACCTATCGATAACTACTAAGTTCTTTTAGCTCTGTTGCACTGCTTCCAAAGCGCTTTCAGGACCACTGGATGAAGGATAAATAGAACCATGGGATCAACCAAAACACAGAGACCTTAGTTGGTTTTAACTATAGAAACGACCAAAATTGTGTTCTGCGCGTGGTGGGGGTTCACGTTTAGCCAGCACCTTTTATACAGGTGCTGGAAGCGGGCGTATACTTCGCATCCTATAACAGGCAGAAGACTACGTCTGACTACCTTCCAAAACTTCAGTTACTTGGTAGCAAACGAGTTAGTTGTTTTAAGCGTCGGGGTGCAGTATTTGACAGGAGCGCTCTTGGAGCAACGTCCTTGCAAGCATTGCGGCCAGCAATTAAAGAAGGACAATAATGCAGTTCGTCAACAAGCTGCTCATCTTCTCTGGCAGTAATAGTTCCATATCATCTTCCGCGCCGTCCTTTTAAGGGAAGTACGTTTCCTCATTTGTAGTGTCCTCTCATTCTCTCCCAGAAAAATAAATGTAGTCAAGATAGAATTAAGGTGAAAAAGATTTCACTTGGAACCGAACAAAAGACGTGGTTTCCAGACGAATTCGGTGTCGGTCGAACTATGTGCAACAAGTATTGAGCTATAGCAATGATGGTCCTCCAACCCCCCATCGGAATGTGTGTTTCGTTAAAAATGGATTACGTTGAACACACCGGTGGCAACCAAGGGCGCAGCACATGCTGCGCGTCATCTTGTTCCATAATATATTCATTCAATGGCCGCAGTATATATCAGGGTTTAGATGGTGGAACGATTAATTATTTTAGGATGAGCGTGAGCCCTATCGTTATCCGGAAAGCATATAGTCTTCCTGTTTGTCTGTTCGGGCATTCGTCCGACGTAATCACCTGCTGATGACTTTGTTCACCGCCTACTTTTCTGACTCAGTAGTGTGCTGAAAGCCAAACTTGTCTATTTCTCCGGATAACTTATAACCTGATGAACGTTAAAGATATCCACCCATGTAACGGCGGACACTACTGATGAGGCACGCGGGTAGTATGTGGTCTTCTCGAAGCTCCACCCCGCGTCTAATGGAAGGTGAAGTTTATTACGGAACTTGTGAAACTGCTTTGCAGTGTTCGCTTACAATTGCGTGATAGTCAATGAATATCCATGAAAGTCCAAGAAGACGCGTGAGAATGTTCAATTTTTAAAAATTATGTGCGTATGAGACGTTTACTTTCCTGTTCAATAGTTTGTAACTGCTCAGTTGGTGTTTGTTAATAAACGACTTCGCGGCGAAGGGCTTTCCTCCTTACACCCATAACATAATGCAGGAATTTGTTTTGTCTGTTATACGAAGATTTTTCTGGGAAATTAACGACTTTACTACATCCATGTACTAAGGTTGCCAGTGGTTGCCATGGCCTTCTGGATTTGAGTAGTATGGAATGACTGCACAAGGTTCGCAGTGAGCACTGCTGGTTCCGCCTTGTTTGGGGCCTATTGTATAGGCGTAGTCCGCAAAATTCGTGGGAACAGTCAGCAGCGATTTGGTCGTACTTAGAATTTTAGGCCTTTCTTACAAATTGTCTATGATTGGCATGTTACGTTTACGTTTGATCGTGCTTTCATCAAAATACGGTTAATACCGGACGAGCGCATAGAGCTGCTATTTTCGTGCCGCTGCAAATTTTATGCACACGAGTAATTAATCCGTCGGCTGCATTTCGTTATATACTTAGGTCTTGCTAATCTTAAACATCAGTGGAATGGAATTGACTGATCTTCACCCGAACACATCCTGGCTTTTTTGCAGTTCCGTGCGGATGGCAGGTCCCAGAACCATTACAGTCCTGCAGCTGTGTCGTCTTACCCACCACTTAACACACTTTAGTAGCCTATTTTTACAGGTAAGTCAAATATGCAGCACGCTTGGGCCTGGGTGTTCGCCCAGTCGGCCTTGATTCTGAACCTACAGAATGTCTGCCTGGCAAAAAGCCTTTACATGAGGACATCATTGATTTTCGACGCACAAATAACCCGTTTTAACCTTACGTCCGAACCAGAACATTGAGCTACTTAGTTAAAACACTTATCAGGAATTATGTGCAATCTTGTCCGGGTATTTTGTCACATCTGGCCAGTTAGCTATGCGATCTGTTTCCAGTCTTCTTCAAGCCAAATAATCGGGGACTGACAAATTCCCTACTGTTGAAGGCTCTCACCCTTCGAAGATGCTCTCTTGGTTGACGGCTGCGGAATACGTGGTCTTTCCGTTAAACTTATAGTCACTTTTGTTCGAAGGATCTAATTCATTTTGCGTATTGTATGAAAGATTTCGTCATTAGCTTTCTTCCTACATTTGATTATTGAGTTCCCCAATCTTCGAACACCGTCTTGAATGCCAACAGCTATCTCCAGCTTTTGTAGACTTTGGTCCGCATTTGTGTCCGTTAACAGAACGCCATTATGGAAGATAATTCAAGCCGGTGGCATGCCTGATAAATTGACTATTCTCACGTGTCCGGGTATATGACAAAAATCAGAAACACTTGTTCCAATAACTAAGATGAAACACATTTTCTTCGGTTTTACTCCGACACGGGCACGTGGGGTTACACATTCCGAATATACGGCCTACAACATAGCAGAAGATTCTAGTGGCCCCAACCCGTTTTTTTGTTAGAATCCAGGCTAGGGGGCGAGGTGGATCAGTGGCTAAGGCGCGAATTTACTGACCGGAAGGTACATGGTTCGAACCCGACCCCTGCATCTCGACTTTCCCTGTCTATGCTTGGGCAACCTGGCAGTATCCCAGCCCTCGTGCTTTCTTCAGGTGGCATGGCAGCTAGGCACTGAAAGGATGTTACAGTTGAACGACCTTAGGCTCAAGATCAACGCAAATAAAACGGTTCTCTTCAGCGTGTGCTGGCTTGAACAGTTCACTGCCAGCCACCGGATAACCACTTTTGACCACTTACAAGCACCTGACGTCGACCGTGCTCTCGAATGCCCAAACAAAGGACGATCTAATTACGTATCAGCAGTAATAGAGCGATGTTCCTCCAACTTCGGTAAATACCCTAGATTAGAAGTGGGACAAGCTTACGCAAAAATAGCCCATTCGGAACAGCCAGCAATTCAATGTTAGCTTGTAAACTACCGCAGTATAAACATGGTTTCTACTAGCCAGCCGATGATTGTCTGAAAACCATTGCCAGGCCGTTTTATATTCGGAGTATTAATTTAGGAATCCGAAATCTGGCCGCTAAGCAATGCAAACGCTCGGAAACTCGAAGTATTCAACCACTGGTGCTTTAGACACTACAGTGGGGGAACTTTGAAAGACCGAAATCGGTATAGCAGTGATTTTTAAGTTTGCGCAACAATGCCTACCCGAGTGGTCGCGTCCTGCAGGCCTACGATAGTGAAATAACCAAACAGGAGCTGGCACCTTTGCCCACCTGAATCGCGTTGGTCAGCTGAAAAATATATCATTGCTGTCAAAGCAGATGTGGAATGTTTGGGTCTGTGTTCACCAGATCTGGGTATCCATATTTACAGACCACTTTGGAGCGCCGCTCTCGAACTTGCAATCCGTGACATTTGTGAAGCTAACTCGTCCGCTTACCGGAGAGTAATATGTCTTCAGCCCAAGTCGGCATGCAGCCACCACCACAAAGCTGACCACTGAAACCTCGCTTTCTTTATCATGGATCACACAAGTAGTACATCAGAGGCATCCAAACCACACTTTCCACCGCTGATGACCATATTTACCAGACCAAATTCCAGGTGACTTAGTTCACAACTCAGTTCCTTACCCGTTGAACAGGATCGTTTTCACCTAGGGGTCTCGTCTGTACCTCGTGTGATGCAGTCTGTAGCACACCGACATGCAACTCGATAGATCTCCGATACAAGGGAACTGTATCCTAATGTAGGGAGCGCGTAGTATGATTCTTGCTAGCCAACTCTCCTGTCGAGGAAGCGTTTTATCCCCCGAAGCCGTTTTCTCGAGATACTGTGTCAGTAGGCCTTTCTGCATTGAGATGCCATCAGGCTATAGAGCTGGGTACACCGGCGTTGTTCAAAGCGGCTGTAAATTGTCTCGCACTGACCGTTTCGGGAAACAAACGCACCCCAGCGAACTGACCAAATCATCCGTTGTAACTTCGTCCTACCAGGGTATTCGAGGCAACTATTCATGTCTAATTGCACTAATGATACTGGGATGGCATGTAACACCGAAGTCCTATGGTACCGAGTTGGACTTCAACGGCGAAGGTGTACTGATATAATTACGAACACTTGGGGCTTAAAGAGAACCATATATCGATGACCAATAATCGCGGCCTTTCCCGAGTTCAAGGGCGCCTTCGATTCTGTAGATAGTTTAAATCCTCCACATGTACTCGATAGGAAAGCACAGCTCTTGAAATTTGTAAATATACTTCTTTCCCAACTCCTGGTAGGTAAGCATCGATTACCAACCATCAAAGTCTGACAACTGGTAGTGTTCGTCGAAATTACTCTCCATTTATTTTCGCTCAATTCCGTCATTGGAACCATCGCATCCAAAATTGATCTTGAAAAAGATCAGTAAAAGTGAACTATGCGGACAGCATTGTTTTTTTATCTGATCATCATCGATCCACTGAGTCTACTGCACATAGGATGTAGGAAAGGCCCATTGTTCCGGCACCCGTTTCGTACCTTCGAAGTAGTCATACTTCAAGATGTTCAGTCATCTTGCGTAGCTTTAAAGCTTCGGGAGGCACATGATTTATAAGTCATGAGCTGTGTTGCCAGTTAAGTCAATACATACATTTCGAAAGCGAGTGTATTCACCAACTTGCGCCGTCTGACATCAAGAACAGTGCACTGAAGTTAAAAAGTAACCGCGATGGTGGTCTTAATTCAGGATTGCTAAACCTAGCGCCTCGGGCCTGAAGACCCCCGGTATCCAAATATTTGATCAACGTCCTGATAATATGACACTTAACTGGCTACTGGCGGCGGTGCAGAACCAAACACCCAGCAAATAAACCTGATAAGGTTAAGATGGGACATGTAACGAAAATGCCCGATAAAACGGCCTAAGGTTTGAGGGAGATAGGCTCTAGCTCTGCAACGCTAAAGAGAGCAGGCACAATAATCCGGCGTTCCCAACAAGGACTCACATGCTTCTTCTTACATCCCGCTAGGAACCCTGGACGTTACGCAAACGACAGTGAGAAACCTGTAGTGACTCCCTAGCCGGACTGCCTACTCAGTTTGTCGTTCTGCACTTGGCCAGTTTCCGGCGAAGTACGTAAGAAGGCAAGACAATTCGCCTGGTAGCGTCACCCAGAGCAATTCTGAGGTATATTCATTTCAATCCTATTCTGTAGCATGAGCATCTAGTTACTTATCATCTCATCCGACTTTACACCGCTTTTCTGTATCAACTCCACACCCGCCTGCTTACTCTCCACTCTTTGCTATTACATCCTTATGACTATGTATCAACCAAGTACCAGTATTTCCGAATGTCGCGTTGTTGTTCCATGAAGCTAATAAACTACTTTACACAAAGCGAGCCCCTCCGAGTGCCTAGTTCACAAAAAAATTCAATTTCGAAACTTGGAGAAGTGGGGGATGTCCTAGCGGAAAAAGGCGATTCTGTCATTTATGGGATTTTTGGGTCTTATTTTAAAATAAACCAAACTCAGGGTTAAATTGGTAACAGACTAGACAACTTCGCCCAAGTGTGCAACGTTTTATTACTTAATATTAACCCAGCAAGATGCACGGCGCCCGACACCTGGCAGGCCAAATTTGTCGTTACTCCAAGGATCTGCAGCACTTAACAGGGTGTGATTTAACTGAACAAACGTATACTTTAAAAAGGTCTCAGGAAGCTAGCAACAGGCAAAAATTACTTTTAGTAATCCCTGGAGCACGACACAAGTTCTGTACAGCCACACGCTTGTTTGGAGACCACACTGATCAGATCTGACATTTCATTTCGCTCAAGAATGAACACGTTCGCCAGTTCAGACGTGAAAACTCAGATGCGTCCAGCGTGCGCTGGTAGAGTAGTTGTAACGCGCTGGCCTCGCATGTCAGATGTCCGGAATTCAAACCCCGGCACGGCCAAAGATACGCACTGCTGGTAAGCTCTAATGAGAGCAAAACTAGAATCCAGAGATTTCCCATTTTGGTATGGACTCACCAGAATAATTACGCCAGAACAGGATCACTATTCAAACAAGAGGAAAGTGAACTTGAACTGTACGAGTCCCGCAAACACAACTTTTTTCTTTATAAGTGCTGTTATTGCAATTACTGTTAATCAAAAGCGACGCAGAACTGCAAGCGAACCCTGCCCTGAATTTGATCACTAATGTTAATTTATGGAGTGTGGTCAAGAAATGTAGACTGGTTTTAGCACTTTTCTCTAAACTCATTCCTGTACGAAGTTCCAGCGCGTGATACCCTACCAGATGGGCTATTTTTAGACATTCAAGGCCGCTTTTGAAGGCATCATGTGACACAGTACTCAAGCTCACGCGCAACGAGACCTTACGTAGGCCCATAAGGGATAAAAGCTGGATACTACCAACGGGTTTACTGTGCGACCACCCGTATCCTGGTTGTCGATCAAGTCTTGTGCCAAACAGAATTAATATCACTATCGCTGTGGGTGACAATTACCTGACCTTAAGAGTGAAGACTAAAGATGGTCCCCACATGATTTTCGCGCAGATTCTCGAGACTTTCAGAAGTTCGTTGTAAGCAAACTGAGATCACAAGTGTGGTTAAACGAGCGACTTCTGTCTTGAGCTTATTAGGTGCTTCAGTGGCTTTTTAAAACCCGGGGTGAAAAAAACAGAACTGTCAGGAGGACCACTGGAATTCGCAACTAAATGGAACCAAACGGAGTCCTAAGATTTAAATGTGGCACGTACACTGCACCCATAAAACACAAAGCAACATGATCTGAGAAAAGTAAACGCACTGTCCTTTGGAGAAATGCCTCTGGACTCAAGGAAATGATTCTGTATCATCGTCCCCAGACATCTAGCGTTCACAAACTAATTACAGTCAACGAAGTAATCACGTGGCTGTGAAGCGACCGCGTGAATTGCTCATCGATAAGATGAAAAATGTACATAGGCTGTCACGCATAAGGAGCAAATGCAGTTGTTTACACCGGATCCAACACACGAGTCAGCGGTTACGAAGGCGAGATTCTAAGCAACCGTTTTCAGTGTAATTCAAAAGACACGCGAACACTTTTTAGTGCGTTATGTGTGGGCCATCGCAGTCTACATGTCCTCTGAAATCGTCGGGCCGATTTTATGGTTCTTTGGTGGTGGGGAGACTTAGCAGTTTCGGCTTAAACCTCCACTTTGTCATCTTTCCCCAAGCTAAACGATGCCTACAACTGTGAGATCCAGAATTTTGGGTCGTAAGTTTCTTCGCGCGGTAAGAGTTAGATACCCCCCCCCCCTACGAAATCCAAAATAAATGCGTTTGTTCTATGGAATTCGTATTAAGGCGTCACGATTTCATGAAAATATGGCACAAAGTAGTCTCTTCGTCCGGCGCTAGTAGCGATAATGTTCTACCTTGAACGGTCCATCGATAGGGACACCAAGGTAGTCAGCTTGCACCGGAGTCAACTTCGTCAGTTTCACACCCAAATGTTCCAGATGAGCTGCAGCCACTTGCTCATCGAGCTGAGGAAAAAAGCGAGCTTTATTTGGGGTGGATATTTAAATAACATACATAAACGTCACAAAAAGGTTGAACACCAGAAGAATGCAACATGCCAAACTGCTGGGCTAAGCAGCCGATAAACCAGACGACGAAGGATGTTATGTGATAACTATGAAATTGTACATACACCCAAGATCGGATGGGACACAACAGATCGTCTAAGATTAACGCTTTTTAACCATGACAATCTACTTGAATACGTTAGAGGGCGCGATAAGGTCATTTCGCACGGCAGCTGGAGGACGCATGGTAATATTTCAGGGAAGGCCAGAAGTTCACATAGCATATGTGAGCTTTTTCTGGGCTCTAGAGTTCCGTAAAGAACGCACAAAACTGAGTGACCAAAAATGACCGTCTACTAGTAATGCTGCTCACTCAGTGGTTGATCCGATGACTTCCACTGATCTATCTAACTGGTGCACTGGTAATAAATGATCCCAAGTGCCATAGTTCTGGGAGGGGTGACAACCAAACTGGTCAACTGTGTCCGCATCCTTTCCATTAGATTCAATAGCAGCCGGCCACGTATTGAGACTAACCTAGCTTGTTTCGGATGTACCCAGTGTTTCGGAGGCAATCGCTGTGGTCACTGAGCCTAGAGCCACTGGGTAAGAAGTGGACAGGCCTAAGCACACACTATCCTCCCACATTGATAAGACGAAAGGTTTCTACGGACCAAGAAATTAAGAGGATGAATTCAAGGCATGGATGAAAAATGACAAACCTTCTTGGGTAGGAAGTGCACACCAATGCTATAAGCGTCTGAATTGTTCCACAGTTCAAGCTGAGCCAAAACCTGGTTGGTGAAGGAATTGGACATAACAAAACTCGGATGACCATGAGCACAGCCCAGATTGACCAAACGTCCCTCAGCTAGCACTATTATATGCTTGCCATTCTCCAGGGTGTATCGGTCGACCTGCAAAAAAACCCAGAAAGATCAACTACTTCTGAGTGATCTCAGGAAGTGATAATCATAATTGGCCGCACTAACTTTTCTAATTTGGAGGCACGAAGACATATACACGGTAGCTTATGGGAAGCTAATGAGTGTATAATATTGGCTGTCTACTACAACCACAAATAATCCAAGGAAACGCGGTATTCCGGGTGGTCGTTATTGGGATGGAAAATTTTACACAGCCGTCATATGTACGTAAACCGTATGGTGCAAATTTATTACTGCATTGTTCATGATAAACAGAAGGTCGAGTTATATTTGAAAATGTTTTATTCGGATCGTCAGCATCATCTGAAAATGTGTACAACCATACCAAACTTACCTACTTTCTAGTCAAGACCCACTTCATACGGGGGCTCGAAGGTGTCTTTCCGACCGCCATCTTGAATGGTATTACATTATCTAATGTTTGATTTTTCGAAGAACTTTCACCTATTTCGCGAGCTCAGCGACCGATTTTTTAAGCTTACATCACACAAAAGATGGAAGCAGTGATTTCTCTCAAACAGAAATCAGGTGGGAAGGGACCTCCTTCGTTCCCGACTTTGTTTACTAATAAATTTACTTTAGAAGACTACCCGCATGAAACTTCCCTCAAAAAGCTGTTCATGCCGATAATGCATGCTACAGATTGTGTTCGATACCGAAGCCCTCCACAAGCAACCAATACAGTCTGAGTACACGAAAACATCGTTATGATGAGTCAGACAGAGAAGCAGACAGATCGACAAACACGCAACTTAGGGCCTGCGCTCGGCAACTGTCGTCAATGGCTACTGAACGTAGAGGCTATTTGTATCGGACCTAATTTTGCCAAGTCCTGATAATCCAATTCATTTAGACAGTGAGTGACACTCAAAAAGGAGCTGTTTTGCTGACAACAGCTCTTGGCTTGCTGTAACTTGTCTGGCCTGGCAGAATCATGTTTGTATTAATCACAACGCATTTGAGTGCCGGTACCGGAGGGAACAAATATAGCTTGAAAATCGTCACCTTTGGTGAGCTGTATTCACTTTACCTAACAATGCGCCAAGCAACTGACGGATCCCCAGCCAACTGAATCACTACACATGTGAAATTGGAGTAACAGTAACAAAAATAGAGAAGTCGCATGAGAAACAATAGCCAGTCAAGTCCGGACAAGTAATGTTATCCTGACATATTTCGATTGACAAAGCGAACCGGGACTATGTGAAAGGCATGCTACTTGGACAACAAAAAAGTCGTATTCATCGTTAGAAGCACGGCACCCGTTGAATCAGGTTCATAGCTTGTTGGAGGCAGGCTTGACGGGTAAACATCACAAGTCAAATAAAAAAAGAAAGCGCCGGTGGTATTAGCAAAGTAGCTCTATGGAAAATAGTTCAAAAAAGGAAACACTACCCTGCTCAGGAATACCCGCTGACCCTAACAGGGAGACACTGAGGTTCGTGTTTAGGCAGTCCTATGGAGAGCAAGTTCTAGAATCTGTACTCCTAATGAATAAGATTAGTTGCTGCGGTGACGTGAATAGGGTAGTCGCTAAAGCTCCCACCACTTTTCTACTTAAGCAACGACCAGTTGGACAGTAATGCCATGTCACCACAATATTCAGACTGCCTCCACCAACCGGAGTTGATACTCAACCCTTATAATTTCACGGGACAAAAAAATCGTTAAGCAAGGCAAAACCCAATTCACTGCGATGAGGAAATTTACAAACAAGGGAATTTCTGAATATTTTACAGAAATAGTTTCCAACGGAAAGGGCATCGTGGGTACATCGGCGAATCAGACGTATATTCCTACGACAAACGACGCGTTCGTTTAGGTGGATTGGATGAAAAGAGCAGAATACGCGAAACTTTTTAATTTGTTTTCTTCCAGATCGACAAGAGTCAGATAAGCAAACTAGGAACCATCAGATGATGATCATCTTAATCACTATCACGATGATCAGGTCAATCGACTTTTTGCGTCTAATTCCGTGTCGAAGCGGTGATAGTGTGAGCGCAGTCGTTTGCAAGTAGGTTAAAACAGATGCAGGGGAGCTGCCGGATAAGGGCACACAAATACACTATACCCGCATCGGTAGTTGACACACTGATAAGCCATTCTATAGCACAGCTATCGGTTGCTCTGCTTATCAAACCCGTAAGGTTGGCTTGCACAGACAGGAAGTGGCACAAGAGAAACGGATTGAAGGCAGCTGTAGGTGTTCACTATGCACAATTCCTAACAACTCCAAAGCAAGCAACACGCAAACCGCACGTATCGGACAACCATAGCCTCTGGAGATTGAGATAAGAACAACGTTGTGTCGGAGAGATCCATAAGTAGATAAACAACCCGTACCAAGTGGTTGTACACAAGAACTACATCTAATACTTCAGCCAGCTGCGGCGATGCCTTCAAAAGATAAACACTGTGAAGATAAATTCATTTCGGAAAGTCACCCAGAAGAATAGCCATCCTGTTTCGGGAGGCCTCCGTGAGCGAACATGCGACGTAAAGTTATTTCGCAATACACCGTGAGATGAAAAGCCATTGGTCAATTGAGTACGGGTTAGCTGGGTGTGTCAAGCCGAGTCAGACGTTTTTCGCATCATTAGGGTTAAACAAGATAGCTCGCGGAACGGGACACAAGATTATATAGGCTGACAGTGACGGCCTCTCCGGTAGATGGCACATGAGCCGAATAACTGAAAAGTCAGTTGCATGAGCTCTTCAGTGAGCAGTTCGATAGAGCGGCCGAATTGTGTTCGTTCACTCATTCAAAGAGGCTTGGTGTTTGCTGGATGGCAACATCTGAAGTTGTAAGTGTAAAACGCAAAACTCAATATCCGTAATTCGTCGGACAGGATAGGCACTTTCGCTACCCGTTCTATCCAACGCGTCCTTTCCATCCTGTCGCAGGATGTTACCGCTGTCCCCCGAGGCGTCATGTTTTTTCGACCATCGCCATCCTAGGTAACTCTGCATAGCGTGAGTTACTCAGCTGACTGTTACCAGCCTAGTCTGACCGACCCGCCTGCCTAGTCCGTAACCAACAAACCAATGACTTTTTCGCCTTATTTGCCCAAACTTCGCTTAGTTGTGCATGGTGACGCGATAATGAAAGATCTCGTTTATTTTTCATTCTAATGATCCCACTGGGAGCAGGTGCCAACAGAAGTGATCAGTAAGCAGTGCAATGCACTCTTGGACCTCAAACACAATAGTGGAGTAAATTGAAGAAAAAAAATGAAATCCAGTGGTAGGCAATGAAGTATTCAGTATTGGCTGTTTTTTCTAATAACCATCGGACAGTTCGTCCTCAGCACCTAAGATGACTGTATTAAGAGTGAAAATCATCCTTATCAGCTGTAGGAACCACATACAACCGTACAACGGTTATAGCTGCCACAGTTTCGTCCACCGATGGTTTCAGGAGGTGGGGTAGTTAGCTGCACATTGAAGGCGGGAGCTGATATAACTGATGCGGAAATACACGATTGTCAGTGGACTTTACATTGGGGAGATTGAGAGGAGAGCTAAGCATTGAAGGCAACAGATTGGATACACGAGCGCCATTGACGGCGCAACTGGGCCATGTCTGCCAATGTTTCTAACCATTGATGTGGCCCGTCTCGGGGTCCCCATTCAGGGAGACGGCAATGATTAGCGCAACTGAGTTTGCTGGTAACGAGTATCATACTTCGCCGCCAAATCATTGTTTGACCTCCCCTGGCTCTTCGCCACCCTTCACGTGGTTGTGCGAAAAGAGCCCTTCGAGGAAGTCGGTCGACTGGCATACGGACCACGTGGCCAAGCCAGCGCAACCTACGCAGTGTCATCAGTTAATCTATCGTGGGTGAGTTATTTCTTCCGGAAACAATTCGACGTACTTCAACATTGCTGAACCGGTGTTCCCACCAGACTCGGGCAATGCTCCGAAGACATCGACGGTCATACACTGAAAGTCTTTTGACGTCCTCGGCACGCAGCGGCCATGTTTCTGACCCGCATAGCAATATGGATCGCACCGCAGCATTGTAACCTCGACCCTTGACGGATAAGCTGATGTCACGCCTACGCCACAGGTGATGCAGGTTCACAAAAGCTGCTCTGGTTTTCCCAGTCCGGATGAAAATATCACCTTTCGCGAGACCGCCGGGACTGATACAGATGCCCAGGTTGACACACTTGTCTACTATCTCAATCGGCTCATCCGCAAGCATGAGGTTAGGGTTCGAGCCCACCCAATATTGCAGTAGCAGTTTGAACTTTCAGCTGTGAAGGGCACGCCAAACCGTGAGGCAGAATTATTTAGGTCATTTAATATTGTTTGCATTACCACGGCGTCAGATCCAAGAAGAGCTATGTCGTCTGCGTACTCGATGTATGTGAGCGGACGCCCCAGAAGCACTTCGACCCCACAGGCATTAGAGGCTACTAGTGAGTCTTACATAGTCGTATCAATGACGAACTTGAACAAGAAAGGTGAAAGAGGACAGCCCTGCATGACACCACTTGATGTGGGGAACTCAGATGACCGCTTCCCGTAGACCTTCACGCGTCCGCGGGAGTTGGCGTACAGAGTTTTAAGGAGGATCAAGAATTTATCGGGGACACCTTTGCTCCATAGACACTGCCAGAGTGGCTGAGTCAAAGCCAACTTTCAAGTCAAGGAACACAACCATTGTTGGTTGCTGGAGGCAGTGTCGCTGTTCCAGAAAGTGTGATCGATGCATGCTCTTGCAGGACGGAACCCAGCTTGGTTTTCGCGGATCTGCCTCTTCTTGTATTCAGTCAACCGTTGAAGGATAAGACCTTCGATGCCACAGCTACCAGGCTGATGCCACAGTGGTCTTCACACAGCGTCCGCGTACCCTTTTTGAGGATAGGAATAACTGTCGACATACCCAATTCCACAGGCACTTTTTCTTCACTCCATATCGCACCGATAAGCTTTGTTAGATGGATCACACCAGGAATTTTTTTTATTTTTTATCACACCAGGGATTCTCCGCCTTCTTTGAACAGGCTTGGATACAGAGCGTCCGGTCCTGGTGCATCCTCATGTTTCAGTAAGAATGTTTCGTACTCTATTTCTTCTTCTGGCGGGCGATTAAGGTTTACATTCCATTCGCCTGTATGCACTATCTCTACAGGCTGTGTTGCAGGAGACCAGCTGAACTGTTCTTCGAAGTGTTCGGCCCATCTTTCCAGTCGACGTTTTTGCGAGTGAATTAATGAGCCATCTTTTTCACTTATCGTTTCGCTGACCGTTGCTTTCCTAAGAGTGAAAAAGTAAACATCAGGTGCAACCAACGTATTGAAGACATTGATACACGAACAGGGAATAAAAAGATGGCTACTTGGTATGGCGCGTGCAAGTCAGAGACCAAGTTGAAGTGAAAGGTAACTAATTCAATCAGGTGAAAGACGCTTGAAATCGATTGAGTAATCATCGTTTTCGGAAAAGTTTGGTAACAATCGTGACTGTGTGGTTGTCAATTCACGTAGAATCATTAGCAAAAACAGGGGGTGGAAATCCCAACCCGACCAAAGTTCACAGAATCCCTCTTACACAACTATCGTAGCACTAGCCCATCCACACAGACGGACAGAAAGTACAAACGAAGTTCAAGAGGGATCATCAAGTGAACCGAACCAGAAGAACTACACCCTAGGCTGGACTCAAAACCATTTAACTTCCCCCATCAGCCCAACACTTGGTCACCCACCCTAACACACAAAATCCTTCGGCCGACACCCAACAGATTTAGCTTGACTTAGATGATTGGTTCTCCTTCCGCCTTAAATCTCGACCAACCTCGTAACCTAGTCACTTGGCCTGACGAAGCTTTTGTGTCAAAAGCGAAACGTTGCCCAGCAATAAATCTACAGATTGTTACCAAAATTTTCCGAAAACGATGAAAGGTAACTATTTTTCACAGTGAAACTTTCACGTAGGTGGACTTAACCAAGTAGATGTACTTATTCGTTAAAGCGCGGCGGAAAAATGCGGTTGCATCTATCAGTGACTTCTTGACACAGTGCTCTCAGCAAGAGACCTGGTCATAGATCAGTGAGTCTGTTCTGGGGCTAATTCATGACGCGAAAAGGAAGATATTCAAAATCACAAAATCTTTTTCTATTGAACCGCATGACAAGTACTGCTTCGCGTTCAGCTCAAAAAACGGCGTTATAAGGACAATCGTAGCGTCCGTAAACAAGGAATAAGGAAAAAATGGTGGTTTTGTGTGTAAGCCAAAATTATCAAGTGAACGAGGTTCACCGGGTTCAGTGAACACTTTCGAACTTCGATTTCCTTGAACCGAACAGCGGCGTGCTTTTCGTCTAACAAAACACACAATGGACTCGTCGGAATAACCGTACTAATTCCCATGGATAAAGTAGAAAGGCAACGACATGATAATCCTGCATAATTTTTTACCTCTCCTAGAGTAGAGGAAGTCTGACTGAATGAACAAACCGGTATAGCCAACTGGCAGCCCGACTGTACGCTATAGCAGATTGATGGAGCTCTCAGATGGATGGAAATCTGCGGCATATTCACCAACACTGGAGTTAATGGGTCGCTAATCCTAATATAGCTGATGCCGAACACGAAATTTCGAAATGTGGGGTAGCAAAATGGTTAGTTTGGAGGTTTCTGTTCTGAATTTTTCGTGTCGGTGGTTATCACCAATAGAGATATCACACTTGAATGTTCTCGACGGAAGTGTGGCATTTTGGAATGACTACTGCAGACAGGTCATTGCATATGTTCACCTAACACAAGTTTATTCTGCTAGACGATTGGGATGGTCACCTCAGCACAGATTGACAAGTCGATTCCTGTGATGTACTCAAGTGGTATTCTACGGACAACAGTAAAACGAAACGAATGGACACTGCGATCAACATCATTGCCAGCGTGCACAACAGAATATATATGTTCGGAAAAAAAGCAGCAAAACTGTGAACAACCTACCTGGGGTTTAACCTGTTCCCTTTTGACACAGTTGGCGTTGAGCCATTTCACATCGACCTCTGTGTCGAAGTGACCGATATTACATACAATGGCATCGTCTAGCATGTGTGGAAAGTGCTCTCCAGTGAGAATGTTGCAGCATCCAGTAGCGCTGATAAACAAACGAGCCTGCTTGACTGCCTCCTCGGCGGTGGTCACTTCGTAACCCTCCATAGCTGCCTGTTTGATTATTTGGACGGGAAAGAATGTGTACAATACATACATAACACGTGAACTTCTTATGTAGAATCGTATTTTACCAAAACACTGAAAAAGAAATGTCAGATCTAGCGAAAAACGATACCTACCGAAATGTGATAAGAACCTAAATGGCAACAGGGGCGTGTGACGTTCTCACACAGGTCGAAACCGACAGTTAGGTCAAAATAGCCCGTAAAAATCATCATCATCATCATCGACAGCATGACATCAGTGTTCAACACTGATGCTTCACTGCCGTACAACCATGATTTATTTGAAAGCCTTATTGTGAAGGAAAGAATAAAGGTGGACGGGGAAGGGACTT
>SJOL01006586.1:1441375-1453465 GCA_004794785.1 Opisthorchis felineus
CAGGGCGCCCACACCTAGACAGGAGGACGATTAGGGTCCTCAACCAAAGCCTTTGGCTCAAAAGCCTAACCGCAAGGCAGCGGTGTTTGGCAGGAAATGCAAATGCATTACCACTTCTACGGAACAAGTCGCCATATGTTCCAACCCCCAACCTGGAGGACCAGGAGACTGTGTTCGTCAGACCTCTAACCATTGACCAACCTGGTATGAGAGACTCTGTGAGTGTTGCGGGGACACCCCCCAGTATAGCTCAATGGGTCGCTGAGGTGCGCAAACCGTCACACCACGGTAAGGTCCAGTCTCTTCGTGACGGTAAAATTGAGTTATTAGAGTAGTCAAGTAACGACGAAGAGCACATCAGTGGCTGATAATAATCTATCTTTGTGTGAAGCCAAATACCTATTAGTAGACTTGGATTGAACGGTCCCTCACTGATGAGTGGAATAGTATGTCAATGCGTACAGATAACGGTGCGCTGTTACGATTGTTCCAAAGCAAACTCCAACTTGACGTTTCTACCTGTTATTACTCAGGACACAAGCTGTTCCACTGAAGGTAAGTGCAAAACCACAACTGGGCTATATCGCGCAATTTGATCGAGTTTTAAATACGACTGTCGTGCTTTGGTCCATCGATGATAAGATGCTCAGGTAGATAGGTTATCAGGACTTGGAAATGATACGAATCTTAATTGGTTACTGTAATAAAGGAATAGATCTCTGCTTGTTTAAGATAATAAAGATTGGCTCATAGCCAGCATGAGGGGGAGACGGGCACGACAGTAGATACATAGTAGTAAACATCCAGATGAGGCAGTTGTTCAAGGTAACAAAAACTAGTCGTCAAACTTCAGTAACAAAACTTTATAAACGAGAACAACGTCTTACGTAGTCTCCACATGGGTCTCGGGCCCGGCACACTGCTAAGACCGACGCTGAAAACTCTGTTAACAGTATCCAGTGATAGAAGCTTTCGCGAGGGATAATAGTTCAGTGATGGCGAATTGCGGATACGGATACACAAAGGTGGGATGAAAAGTTACCATATACTGAAAGAATATCAATATTAATATCATATCAAAACACAGGACCAGCTCCCAGATACTCGCGAACGGCCATCACGGTATACACTCGAGGTCTGAAAAATAAATTGATCTACCAAATAAGGGAGCACTCCGAACTGTGCAAAGAACACTAGTTGGGTCCTACATTCATGCACGCTGCAGTGTTTTGCCCAACTAACCGGTATATCCGTAGTTGTGTGAAGTCTGTCGTCCGCGGGTTTAATCAGACCTGCGTTAAAAGTTGAGTTAAAGATAAATTGATTCATAATTCTCATCAATACGCAACTGTTTAAATACCACAGGTTCACCAGCAGACGGGGCTAAGCAGACCTAGCACAAATGTGCAGACGAGAATTACCCGAACGTGAGCCTGCAAAGGAACCTAAACCTGAATCGTGCAGTTTTTAAGGCGTCCTCTCATTTAATGCTGCAGCCGGACCCATTATTAGTTTGAGATGGACAGTTGTTTGCCTCATACGCCCAAGCAACCTGAGCAGTCAGTCATCATCATCACTGAAGAATACTTGTGCCTCACTGTCACAACCAGGTCAGTTTATTTAAATGAGGCCCTATAATCGAGAGGAAAAAGGAACAGGAAGAGGAACTCCGGATTATACCGCCATACACATCCTAGGTGTGTACACCTCCAAGATTCACCTTGACAAGCTGGATAGAATCTGGCAACATGAGCGCAACTGGCATTCGTCCAGCTGTCCAATATTAGAGGCACCGCAACCAAGGAATAAACATGGACTATGATCTTTCACTATGTGAGGTTTAGTCCGCAAGCCGCCATACTTTTACACCCACTGAACTACTTGCTACGTCAGGGAAGTAACTGGGTTTGGAATCATGAACAAAATAAGGCGTTTCAACAGGCAAAACGTGCCCTACGGTGCCCACTCATTTCGAGTCAACACAGTCCACTGTTCTCGCCTGCGATGCTTCACCGTATGATGTGGGAGCCGCGTTATCGCAGAAAGATAGATCGTGGATTCTTAAACCAGTTGCTTACTCTTCACGATCTTTGTCGCCTGTCGAGAGGAATTACGCACAAATCGGCAGAGGCATCGGCGATTCTGTTTGGAGTGACACGTTTTCAGCACTAACTTTTCGGGCAAACGTTTGACATATATACGGACCACAAGCCTTTACTTGGAATTCTCGGAGAAAATAAACCAATACCTCAAATGACGTCGCCCGGAATGCAACGCTGGGCCTTAAAACTTGCCTGCTATCGGTATCGTTTGCAGTACGCTCCTAAGTGAATCTCACGGCGGATGCACTAATCATCATCATCACTAAGTCGCCTACCGTTACGAGATGTGCCATTTCACACACCGAAACCAGCCGAGCTGGTAAATGTAGAGTTGGGTTGATGATTTACCTATCACTGCCGCGGAAATACTAGAAACAAGATCCAGAACTCTCACGCGTGCTTCGTTCCACTTCACACGGATGGCCGAAAAATGTTGGAAGTACACTAGGTGGATTCCGTGAGCGATCGTCGGAACTAAGTGTAGAAGATGGATGTTTACTATGGGGTGCAGGAGTGATAATTCCAAGACGCTACCGTCCGGACATTTTAAGGGAATTACATTCAGGCCACCCAGGTAACACGCGAATGAAGGCTTTAGCCGGACACTATGTCTGGTGGTCTGATATCGATCATGATGTGGAAATGATGGTGCAAAAGTGTGAGGCATGTCAGCAAAATAGGACTTTGTCCGCAGCAGCACCAATATCACAATGGCAGTGGCCGTCACGACCGTGGAGCCGCGTAAACATGGATTATTGTGGCCCTGCTGAAGGTTATATGATCCTTGTGATTGTCGATGCGTATTCCAAGTGGATAGAAGCGGTGGCCCCTAGAACTGCATCTTGTGCGTCGACCATATCTACACTTCGCAGCACTTTTGCATCGCACGGTGTACCTGATACGATTGCTTCCGATAACGGCACGGCTTTCACCAGTGCGGAATTTCAACTGTTTTTGAAAACCAACAGGACAGAGCATCTTTTAACAGCACCATTCCATCCCGCTTCTAACGGCGTGGCTGAACGCGCGGTGGCATGGGTGAAGAATGGACTGATGAAACAAAGCCCAGGTCCTCTACAAACAAAACTAGACAAATTTTTACTGCAGTGCAGAGTTACGCCGCATACTACTACAGGCCAGGTGCCCTGTGAATTGCTAATGGGACGAAGACTTCGAACACGTTTGGATCTACTACGGCCGGATTTGGCGGTTAAGGTCAAACAACGACAGTGTTCCATGAAGCAAAACGATGATAAACACGCCCGACCTCGCACAAAACGAAGTGGCGAGGAGATTTACGTCAAACTTCGGCCGTCAGATAAAGAATGGGTGCGTGGATGTGTGACGTCAAACCGTAGCCTTATCGACATGTTAGAAGACGGGAGGATAAAACGCCGTCATTTAGACCAAATAGGAACTAGGAAGCATGGTCCAGAAGCGGAACAAACACCTTGACCGACAGTACGAGTGGACTCCGGATTGAAGCAAGAGTTTGGAAACAGCTAAAGATGAGTCAAGGTGCCTACGCCGATCACCATCATCATCATCGACAGCATGACATCAGTGTTCAACACCGATGCTTCGCTGCCGTCAGCAAGGGAGTCAAAGCCAGTCAAACGCTACCAAGCTGGAGTTGACTAAATCTAGCGGTGGAAGACTGTAGCAGCCGCTTCGATGTGTCAGAGTTTGCGCGTGTGTGTCCGTTCGTCAATCCACCACTGATCTGGCGTGTGACTTTGGTGGCTGATTGGTCCGATTGGCTTGCACGCGGGCGTGTCTATCCTTCAATACATCAGAGACCTGTTTGTAGGATGACTGGACATGTGACTCAGTTGTTTGCTCACCCGTTACAAGGCGGACCTGTTTGGCCGCATGTACACAATATATCCGTGTCATTACCTACGTGTTTTCTGATTTAATTTGAACTTACCATAAGCTGCAACACCCTTTTAGTGCCTCTCTACCATACAACCCGAAGGCAGCAGGAGGGATGAGATACTGTCAGGTTTCCCAAGCCTAGACAGTAGAAGTCGATATGCCGCAGCTGGGTTCGAACTACGGACCTTCCGGTCAGTAACTTCGCGCCTTAACCACTCAGCTATCTCGGGTAACTGATACTGGTTAACCGCCTTATCCTTCAGTGTCCCCAGCAAAGCACAAGGACGGAGGGGTGACGTGGGCTCCAGCCGGGAAGGCGAACAGCACCCAAGCTTTTCGTAACATCATTCCCTTCTGCTCTTCTGTCTCCCGAGAAAATAAGGTTATCCCCAGCAAACGGTAACTTGGCTTGCGTAGCACATGGCCTAGCCACCTTGTCTTGCAGTGCTAGATGCATTCTTTGAGTGAAGTACCACGTGGTTGACCAAAGGCTCGTCTCCTGCTCACTTAACTGGGAATTCGCTGAGTACAACCGATTCAAACCATATTCTGAGACATCGGTAGTAAAAAAACAATAATTCGTTCAGCTGTAGCACCCCTTCCGTGCTTAGCTGCCATACCACCCGAATGAAGCACGTTCAGCTGTAACACCCTTTCAGTGCCTAGCTGCCATGCCACCCAAACGAAGCACGAGGGCTGAGATACTGCCAGGTTGCCCAACCCTAGATAGAAGTCGAGATGCAGAGGTCAGGTTCGAACCAAGAGCCTTCCGGTCAGTAAATTCGTGCTCTGACCACTGAGCCATCTCGCCCCCGAACGAAGCACGAGGGCTGAGATAATGCCAGGCCCAAGCCTACACAGGAGCAGTCGAAATGCTGGACCAGATGCTATACAACAATATAGCCCATTTTGTAATTCAATATACGCTTTCTTTGAAACCCAGTGATATGCCTTTTTGATTCCAAAAGTGGTGCAAATTAGCAACAGCAATTCTGGCCCCTGCGATTCATGCGTTGACTTCGTTTGTCACACTACTGTCAGATTTAATGTAACTTCCCAGATACGTATGGCGTTCCGCAACATCCAGTGACACTCCTTAAATCCTTAAGGACGTGTTCAGAGGTTGTACGTTCCACTTCATGACATCGCAACTTGTGAATACCAGGCTCATGTCGAAGGATTGCACGACCTTGGTCAGCCCTCCTTGTAATGATTACGGTTCGTGGTCATTTTCAAAAATTAGAACAATGTCATCTGCATATTCCAGGTCGACAAGGTTCTCGCTGAGAGATATGAATACGAGCGGATTAGGCGACATATAGTCTAGTTACAACCAGCTGCAGAGACTGGACGCTATCGTGGTGTAGCGGCTTCTGTACCTCGATGACCCACTGAGCTTCACTGAGATTTTTACTGATGCTCAGAATATTTCATACCAGGTTTTTCAGTGTATAGAAGTCTGACGAACAGTATCATTGTCCTTCAAGTTGGGGTTTGGAATAGAAAAACCGACCTGACCCTTAAAAAACTGTGCACTACTGTGTTACCATGCAAACACCTACCCGCCACCTTGTGGTCAGGCTTTTAAGCCAGAAGGCATGTTTGAAGGACATAATCGGCCTCCCACTCAAGTGTGGTGTTCTCATAGTATCACAGCCCCATACAACAATGAACCCCACTGAGTAACGAGGCTCAAGTTAATCCTTGTGATTACTCCACTCAGTGTGAGTACCTTTTCAAAAATTAGCACTATTATCGACTCGCCCTAGATGGTTGGGACGATCTCCTTCACGCAGTTAGAGGCAAACAAGTTAGACAAGCACCGACTGATGAGTTTGCCTCCATCTTTAAAAGGAGCGGGGGAGGGTTCACAAGGACCAGCGGCTCGGTGTCATTTGAGTGGCATTCGTGTATTTCGGAAGCCGTCGGAAGTTGCTCACAGCTGTGTTGTCACTGGGAGTCCGACTGAGCAACATCATCATCTGCACCACTGACAGCATGAAACCAGTGTTCAACACTGATGCTTGGCTGCCGTACAACAATGATTTATTTGAAGGCTTTATTTCGAAAGGTGGACGGAGAGGGACTTAGTGCTAGCTTATTAAAATCATTCCGGGGTACCTACGCCAACAGACACTCATTCAGACAACCTGGATAGAAACTGACAACAAGAACGCCGCTGACATTGATTAGCAGCCACATCTTGCAGTGCCTCCAACCAGGCGCAGTGGGGATCACGCGGTCCCCATCCTGGAAGGCGACGCACACCAAACGCACCCCAATGTTTCGTAATCTCTATCATATCCCTCTGCCAGGTCAAGGGTTGACCACCTCTCTGACTCCGCCACTTTGAAGTGGTACGGAAAAGAGCACGGTTTGTGTACCTCGGCGACCCATTGAGCTACACTGGGGGTGTGCGCGCGACTCTCGCAGACTCTCATACCAGGTTGGTCAATGGTTAGAGGTCTGACGAACACAGTCTCCTGGTCCTCCAGGTTGGAGGTTAGAACGTGTAGCGACTTGTTTTATAAAAATGGTAATGCGCTTGCATTTCCCACCAAACACTGCTGCCTCGCGGTTAGGCTTTTGAACCAAATGCATTGGTTGAGGACCCTAATCGTTCTCCTGTCTAGGTGTGGGCGCCCTGGCAGTATCCCAGCCCACGTACAACCATGACATTTACAGCTAACAATACTCTCATGCTACATGGACCACCGATGCCTCAGAAGCGTTGCTGGTTCTGGATGGCGTCAGCGGATTAGTAACGAGGTGATTAGAAAACAGGTATTTGGTTGTGCGGCAGGTACTTTAATCGCGGAAAACATCCAGCACTATCAACTGCGGTGGCTCGGTCATGTGCTATGGATGCCGAAACGCCGTCTACCGAGACTAGTGTTGTTCTCCGTGCCTCATTCAGAATGGCGCAAACCGCGAGGTGGACAACGTATGACTTGGCAGAAGGGCATGAAAGAGATTACGAAGAGTTTGCATGTTGTTGGTGTTGTACATCTTCCACGATGGGGTCCCCCTGACGCCGCTTGTGCTTGGCTGGAGACATTGCAAGAAATGGCAGCTGATCGATGTCAGTGGCGTTCGTGCTGTCAGTTTCTTTACAGACTGTCTGGCTGAGCGCTTGGAGTGGTAGGAACCTTAGAATGGTTGACATAGACCAGCACCAGGTCCCCGCCCTCACCCACTCTTTTTACCTTCTTTTCACTCTAGGGATTTGAACATAAATACACGAACCTTATGGTTGTACGGCAGTGAAACATCAGTGTCAACATTGGTGTTGCTGTCTCTGATGCTGATGACATTCTTGAATGGACGTCCCTGTTGCACAACCGAATACTCGCTTTCTAATCGCCTCGTTACGGATTCGCCGAAACCAACCCACATGAGCTATGGATCTGAGACAACGGTTGTCGAACACCTGAAGACGTCTCAGTTCCGCTGCTCGAACGGGCCAAGTCTCATAGCCGTACAACAAAACATCCCGTACTGTAGCTTGATGCACTCGTCCTTTGAGATTCAGAGATATGCCGACTTGACGCCATAGGTGTCTGAAACTATCAAACGCGACACGAGCCTTGCAGATTAGTGCATTGTCCTCATCTGTCACAGTACAATCAGAACTAACAAAATCTCCAAGATATGTAAAACGCTCCACAATTTCGAGTGCCTCTTCCTGGATTGCAAGCGGCGTGTTCAGTGACTGTTTGACCAGGAGCATGATCTTATATTTTGTGGGTCAGTTCATCCAAAAACATCTGCGCCTTCTCCTCCCCTTCAAAGACAAGAGAGATTTCGTCTGCATATTCCAGATCGACAAGTTTTTCTTTAGCAGGTATTTGAACATCGGGTTTTTGAAGACCGTACAGTGTCCATTACGAAACTAAGTAGGACTGGAGAGTGAGCACCCCTGACGGATACCGCCTTGTATGCGGAAGAGCTCTCCGTGTATTCTAACTTCCGGAAGTCTGAGAATACAAAGAACTCATTACGTTCGCAAACTTCCTGGGCATTCATTGATGGGCAAGCATTTCAAGAACAGACCGGTCAACCTAGTCGAATACGCCTTTTGGAAATCCAGGAATAGTGAAATTGTGGGTCTTTTGTACGTATGGTATCGTTCTGGTACCTGACGAAGTGTGAAGACTTCGTCAACACAACCCCTACCAGGCCGGAACCCCACTTGCTGCTTTCGAGTTAGAGTTTTACGAGCCACCACAAGGCGACGAAGCACAAGTGACGCCAGCAGTCTCGTTACGACCGTGGTCAAGCTGATCCCCCTGTGGTTGCCACACTCACTACGAGCCCCTTTTTCGAAAATGGGCACTATCACCGACTCTCCCCAGTTGTTTGGGACAGACTCCTTTTCCCAAATGCAAGCGAACAGATCAGACAAGCGCTGACTGAGGACTTCACCCCCATCTTTGAACAATGCGGGTGGAAGATCATCCGGACCAGAGGCTCGGTGGCGCTTGAGAGAACATATGCAGTCATAAACCTCCGAGGCCATAAGGGATTCGACATTCACCGCCCAGAATTCTACGCCAGCTGTGAGCTCCAGATGTGTGACAGCTGGTGACCATGACAACTGTTGTTCGAGTATTCGGCTCGACGATCGGGGCATTCTTCTTTATTTACGATGGTCACTCCATCCTGATACTTGATGGTTTCGCTCACAGGTGGTTTCCGGGGACCGGTCGGGCATTCCCGGCTTTCTGAGCCCCTTCCATTTCCTTGGCTTTCCGTGTCAGCTCACCACTTCATCAAGAATAACGACACCACCTGCAATCCGTACAAAGTCACTAGATGATGTGGTAAACAGGCCGAAAAAGCCATGCATTGAAAATGAGCATCACCACGAACAGTAATCTCTTGTGGTTTTATTTTGTTTTGTGTCATACTTTGTTAACAGAGCCGTAGAGCTAACTAATTCTCATCAGTAAAACACTACGGAAATTTCGAAGTACGACCGCACGCATCTCGCTGTCAAAGATGTGGAGTGGACAAACTTTGCACACGTAACCTCGGGAAGGAAACAAACCTGAAGCGCGTTGATCGGGTCGATTTCGGCGACCAAAACTCGTGCACCGTAGGAACGCAGAGACTGGCAGCAGCCCTTCCCTACGTCCCCATAGCCGGCCACAAAGGCAACTTTTCCCGCCAACATAACACCGGTAGCGCGTTTGATTCCATCAACGAGAGACTCGCGACAGCCGTATAGGTTATCGAATTTGCTCTGCTTCAATGAAATAAAAAAGTTGTCGTTACCTTGGTCACCGAATCATTGACATTAATGGCAGGACATTTTAGTTCGTTTTTGCGGAACATTCTGTATAGGTTATGGACACCAGTAGTAGTTTCCTCGGATATGCCTTTGATACCCTCCAACAGCTCCGGATATTTGTCATGCACTAAGTTCGTCAGGTCACCGCCATCATCCAGAATGAGGTTCAAGGGTTTGCCATCCGGGAAGAACAGAGTCTAAGAGATATACATGGACTACATAAATACCTGTTCTATGCACCAAACATACTCCTCATCGGTTTCTCCTTTCCAAGCATACACTGCAACGCCAGCTTTTGCCATTGCGGCAGCCGCATTATCTTGCGTACTGAAGATATTGCACGAAGACCACTGGACTGATGCTCCAAGTTCCAAAAGCGTTTCAATAAGTACGGCAGTTTGCACTGTCATGTGTAGGCACCCTGCGATCCGTGCTCCTTTCAATGGTTTGCTCGAACCATACTTTTTCCGCAGTAGCATTAATCCTGGCATTTCATTCTCTGCTATTTCGATTTCCCTTCGCCCCCAATCAGCCAGGGAGATATCAGCTAATGAAAATCGATTGTGCAAGCAATTTTTCCTTACCAACTTTGTAAGGAGGTTTTGCCATTATACGGAAATATGGCCAGGACAAAGCGTCAGCAACAACCGGGCACACCTCAGACCACGACTACTTGATCTCCCGGGCTTTCTTCGGATACAGTAAAACGGACCCAAGTAAGTCAGGGCTGTGTTCAAGGTCAGAGACCACTTATGGATAAACAGGTTCCAGGCTTTTAGCCAGGCTTCCTGGGTCGGCTTGTTTTTGTCGCTCAGCGGCTTCTGTTCACATGAAAGATACAAACGAATAAAGAGTGTAGCACTGCTGTTCAAGTTCTCAGCCCGGGACAGTAAGATTGCCAGCGCGAGGACTCAACTAAAAAGCCTCTAAAATTGCCTTGAACTGGGTACTAGATGCAGCATGAACAACCGTCGGAGGAAGGCTATTCCACGCACCAGCTACATGAAACTAGAAAAACGGTCGCCAATAAAAGTGTGCGATCTGAGCTAGAAAGTCTTACCATTTCCCCCGCCATGTGTTAGTTGTGTCAACGCTGAAAAACCTGTCCGATTGTTTACCAAGCCCTTCTGAAACGATGACTTCTCAGTCGGTTCCAAACTTTTTCTATTTGACTGTCCAACAAGCATTGTTCAAACAGGGTGAGTAAATATTAGGCACCCTCGGAGGCAAAAATGCTTCAGGGAAAAGAGTCAAAGCACTCAAAATGCGTTTCATAATCAATGGACTTAAGGTGAAAAAGAAGACGAGCTGGTGTCTCGCAAAATGCGGAACTGCTCGAAGTCAGAAATCCGCCAATGGAACATACGAAAACAAGCCAACACACTAGACCTCACCCGGAATGACGAAAATGTGCTACGTAAGGGACATGAGACACTGCCGCAGAAATAAGCCAATCGCGGTCTCCTTGAGGGGCAGGAAAGGGGAACACACGAGCTACCCAAGTGATAGTTCAAATCTACAGAGAGCACTATGCAGGCCTGTATTCTGCCCCAGTGACTTTGTCACGCCAATACTTGTCAAGGCTTAACTACGAACGGCCTCTAAACAACCTGATCTTTGCGGGGGAGGACATTCATCAACTCTTGCAAAATACAAACCCGTTCTGCGCATTGGGTCCAGACGAGGTCCATCCAAGAATCCTGAAGAAAACGTCGTTCACACTGGCAAAGCATTTCTACCTGTCGAAGGCAAACTTTCCTCTGCTTAGAAGGAAGCGACCTTCACGCCAATCTACAAAACTGGTGACCGACCATCACCCGGCAGCTTCAGGCCTATTAGCCTCACTAGCTTACCGTGCAAGGTGATGGAGCGCATTTTGAAGCGGGCCTTTTCAAATCACCTCACTGTCGAAAACTTGATGTCTCCAGTGCAACACATTCCTCCCAAACCGTTCTTGTGTGACGAACATGCCCGTATATATATAGACAGCTTAGCCCAGGCTAGGGATGAGGGATTAATATCGGATGCCATATTTTTCGACATCTCAGAGGTGTTCGATCGAGTCCCACACGTCCCACTGCTCCTCAAACTCGAGTCTTATGGGATCCAAAGGGAAATTCTATGCTGGATTAAGGCGTACCTATCAGACACAACATTTCGAGAGAAAGTGGGCTTGACCTACTCTTTTTTGGCGCTGGTTTTCGTCGGAGTTCTTTAAGGTTCTCCTTTGGGACCACTTCTCTTTCTGATCTACGCCAACGACCCTCCAGATGTTCTTTCAAGTCCTTGCCCGCTTTTTGCGAATGGCTTGAAATGCTGGCGTTCAAATTCCCGTGCCCTCCAAATGGATGTTGACGCTGCAGAGAAGTGATCGTTGGACTGGCACCTTCCACCAAATGACAAGGTGTCGTTGCTTTGAGGTGACCTATTACTTACTTATGCCCTGTTTGAACAAGGTTTGGCCAACTAATTTTTTACAGTTGACCCAACTAACAAACGGCGGCGCAGAAGACTTTATAGCTCAGTGTGCATACTCTTATTTGGCAACATTTTTTTCTTATTTCTGGTAGTTGGTGTACGGAACAACCTTCCTCCAACCTTGTTCACGCTTCACCTAGCCCCCAGTTCAAAGCACTTCCAGACGCCATTTAAGTTGAGTCCTTGGACAGGCATGCTTACTGCCCCGGGCTGAGAACTTAAACAGCAGTGCTACACCCTTTTTCCGTTTGTGCCTTTCAGATAAACAGAAACCACTGAACGACTAGAACAAACCCTACCTGGGATGTTTGGGCGGAAGCCTCGATCTTGCTTCTCAGT
>SJOL01006586.1:1516488-1603155 GCA_004794785.1 Opisthorchis felineus
GTGTTAGAGCAACGCCACATGTCCAGCCAGCCCACAATCTTGGTGTTCCTTGACTTCAAGGGTGCGTTCGATTCTGTCGATCGATCAGTGCTGTTAACTAAACCTGCTCAACAGGGTATGTCCCAGAAGTTTGTGAACATAATCTGATCCCTATATTCACATACATCTGGGCTTGCGAGAGTGTATAGTGCACTCTCCAAAAGCTTCCCTACAAAAAGTGGTGTCCGACAAAGATGTCCACTCTCTCCATTCTTGTTCAACTTCATCACTGATGAAACAATGAGGCGAACGCTGGGAGGTCTTGAAAACCCCAGTGTTCATATTGTTGCTGGCGAAAACCTTTTCGATCTGGAGTACACAGACGACATCGTCCTAATCGTTGAAACCCAAGCTCTTCTGATAAATTGACCATCATCATACCATCGTTCGGATTTGCCGATGTCAATGACTTTCGTGCCGTTAATTTCATTCCAGATTATTTGATTGAACGTTTTGAAGTTGTTATAACGGTGTACTAGCTTAGTGATTTAGGCGATTGATGGAACTTATTCTATCGCGTTTGATAGTCTAATTACTCGAGTGGGAAATCTCAAGGAAGAGGGCGAAGGGCACCGGATGAAGATTGGCTATATTGCGGATGAACAAATGGAAGAAAGAGCACTGTGGCTCAGTTGGCTACGAGAGAGAAATTCAAATCTTAGTGAAATATTACAAAAGATAGAATTGTCCTTTAGAACCTGACCGTCCTAATACCCCTTTCAGAATGTGTGTAGGTTTTCATATGTGGATTCACCTGCATTGGTGAAAATGGTTTTGGGTTACGGCTGGACCACCGTCTTGGTGTGCATATGGATTCGACTAGGGATTTGTTTGTTTGCACAGGGGCACATGTGTGGATGGTAACTCAAAAGTATCCAACATTATATCCAGGGCAATCGAGCTATCTGATGCAGCTGGTGCAGCGTGTTCGGGGCGAATTCGATTCGCGTGACGGACCCATGTGGCCGACTGTACGTTGACTTCGTAGGTGACGTGACCCATACGGCGCTTGATGTAACCATGACTCCATTTCTCTCCGCTTCTGCGATAGTCCTTATCCGAAACCAAATCACCGGACTTAGAGGTGGTGTAAACTGTACCGTGATGGCGGTTGAACTGTCGCTCCAGATGTGTGTTCCTTGTTTGTGGATGCAGGGGAGATGGGCGTACCACATCTATGGGCAAACGGATTTTACAACCAAAAAGCGCTTCCGCAGGCGAGTTGTTTGTCACATCTGGGTTAGGTGTCCCACGGTAGCTTAACAAAAAGGTTTCAATAATCTCCGCTGACGTTCCCTCCCCTTTAAGTTTTTGAAGTGCTCGTTTGAAAGTATCGACAAAGCGTTAGATCTGTCCGTTAGATTGAGGATGCAATGCCGGTGATCCGACGTGGTGAATGCCATTTTTCTTGCAAACCAAGGCGAATTCCGTCGAGGTGAATGCACTGGCGTTATCTGAAATCACTGTTTCTGCGTAACGAAGCGACTGAAGATGCGAGTGAGCTGCAAGATTGTGGAGCGAGAAGTGATGTGATCCATTATGATTATCTCCTGCCATTTACTGTAAGCGTCAACCAAGATAAGATAATGCTGATTGTCAACTGGTCCGGCAAAATCAATATGTAGACGTAATCAAGTGTTATTTGGTGCAGGCCACGAAGATAACTCGGTCTTCCGCGGCGATTTTGCGGAACACTGACATTTTAGACAGGACTGCACGATTTCTTCCAGCTGTTTGTCCTTACCCGGGGTGTCCAAAATGAAATTGCTTTAGAACCCGCGCTTGCATTTCTGCTGGTATTATAACACGTTAACCAAAAGTGAAGACAAGCATCGACTTCAGATAGAGAAAATCGTCAATGGAATAAGGACTGAATGTTGCGTGTCACTGACGACGACCAGTGTGTTCGGCGATTGCGTACTACTTGTTAGAGCTCGGGATCACATCTGGTTCCTTCACGGACCTTTGTTGAAACAACCGGAGGGGCTCGAATCGATGCAGCGAGTACGGCCTAGACTTCCGACTCGATAGAAATGCAAGCCACAACTGTATCTTCTGCCGACTGTCGTTGTGAGTCCACCAGCTTTGATAAGACATGTGCCTGGCCAATGGTATCTGTAGACTGGTATTTGATTAAAAAACCATAGCCAAGGAGAACGGTCATCCAGCGCTGAAGACGATTTGCCGTGTGTACCGGAACGCCCTTCTTTGAACCGAAAATGCTGACAAGCTGTTTGTGATCGGTGAGGAGTGTGAAATGGCGACCGTAAGTCATTTTGTGAAATTTCCTCATGGCAACTACGACTGCGAGTGCCTTTTCTATTTGATTGTAATTGCGTTCGGCTGGTATCAAAGATCGGGCTGCATGGGCGATGTCTTTTTCAGTTTCGTGAGGAAATCTGTAGAAATGACTGTTCCGATTTCATGATTGGATGTGTTTGACGCTAGAATGATATCCATAGATGGGTTGTACTATGTGAGCAGCAGCTCTGGCAACATAAGTGATTTAGCTGTGTGGAAAGCTGATTGAAATTGAGGTGATTAATTCCAGGGAACACCTTTTTTAAAGAGATGGTTGAGAGGACCACGAACATGGTGCAAATGTGGTAGAAAAGTACTGTAATTGCTCACCAACCCGAGGGAAGATCGCAGTGAGAGCACATCCGTCGGTGGTGGCATTCTCTGAATTGCATCAGTGTTGTCCGGGTCAGGACGACGGCCAGATTTATCGAAAACAAAACCCAAACATTCGATAGATATTAAAAAATAATGCAAGTTTTCTCGCTTGGAGATGAAAGCCGTATTCCTGGATTCGATCAAGTACTTAGGTTAGGCGATGAATAGGTTCTTCCAGATCAGAGGCTGCCACAGTGATATCATCCAAGTACGCCACGACGCCTGTTAGCCCATTAAACATAGCGTCCATGATCTGTTGGAATATGGCTGACACCGTTTTTACTCCAAAGGGAAGGCGATTGAACTGGAAAAGACCACGGTGCACGTTAATGGTTAGAAGATCCTTTAATTCATTCGTTGATTCAATTTGTAAATAAGCATCAGCCAGATCGAGTTTAACAAAGCAAGTGCCACCATTGAGTTTGGTGAACATGTCTTCTGGAACTGGGAGAGGATACTGGTGTGAATCGAGTGCAGCTTTCAAGCCTCTGGAATAATCAGCACAAATACTGATAATCCCATTCGTCTGCTTGACCACAACATTGGGAGCTGTCCAGGAAGAGTAGTTGACAGGCTGGATAACACCTGAAATCTGGAGACGATCGAGTTCAGCGTCCATAAATGTAAGAGCCGCACAAGGTACACGGCGTTTTGGTCTGAAAACAGGCTTGCTATTTGGCTTCAAATGAAGTGTGGCTTGGGCTTTAGAAGAATGCCCAAGACCATCTTGAAGAACGTTAGAAAATTTTGATTGTGCGTGTAAGCTATTGGAAAATGCGTGTATGTGTGAGATGCATGCTGTCACATACAGACCGTAGAGCTACGCAAAAAGATTTAACTGATCTATCCAACCAAGACCGAGTAAATTCAGATCTGAACAATCTGAGGTAGCAAATGTCTTTAAATCGCACAGTATTTAAGGACACATCACGAGTGAGTTCACCAGTAAGCGGTAAGTTGTTGCCGGAAGCAGACTATGCAGATTGGTTGGTAGCAGAAAATAATGGCTTCCCAATTGCATTCCAAGTGGGACGTGAAGTCAGTGTGATGTCTGAGGCTGTATCGAACTGAAGACGGACAGGATAATTATTCATGGAAAGTGTGATCAATTTCCTGTGGGCTGCGAAATCCAATTCGACTGATACGAAAACTTAATTCGACCGACATCGCTTCCGTTGTGATGTAGGAGCCGTTTTAAATGCGATCTTTAGCCATCGGTACCTCTGAAACATCTCCCGGGTCTGGTGGGAACATCAGACACTGGTGCTGAGGTATACCAGGTGGCTTAGTGGTTAGAGCATGCAGTTATTGACCAGCGGGTCCATGGTTCGAACCCAACCTCTGCCTCTCGACTTCCCCTGTCTAGGCTTGGGCAACCTGTCAGCATCCCAGCCCTCGTGCTTCCTTCGGGTGGCATGGCAGCTAGGCACCGAAAGGGTGCTACAGCTGAACGATTATCTTCTTTATTATTATCCTTAGGAAGTGTAGCTCTGGATGGATCGGCTGGCCTTATTCCGCAGGCTACACTGTTTAGCTCGTGTTCTTTATATAGAAGAGGACCATCTACCTAACAGAATCCACTTTGCCCGGCCATGTCTCGGATGGAGACGGCACGGGGCGGCCAGTCCATAAAAGTTCGTATCAGCCAACTCAGTCGCCTTACTCTGCCGTCACCCTGGAACGAGACAAACGAATAGTTAGTAACGCTGGCAGCTATGTTTCTATCGCTTAGTCAACGGCGATCACGCATCAGAGCTATTGCCTACCAAATCGGACACAGGACAGTTTATTGTCAGTGAACTGATTGTGCCTTCGCATCCGACGCGTGATTGTCATTTCCTTGTTATCCCTGACGAGGGGAACTGTGGCAGATGGCCGGGATCAACCGCACCATGGACTGTTTTTGGACATCAGTAAATCCTCCGACTCAGTCTACAGTGAAATAGAATGGATCGCCCCACGAAAGCCTGGCTGTCAGAACAATCTTGAATGTGAACTTACGCAACCACTTCGATCAAGTTCGAAAGCCAAACTGGGTTATCTTCTTACCCTAGCCTCATACAGCCCCTATTTAACAACCACTTATGCAGTGTGATACGCCGTTTCAAAAGTTTCATTCCGATATAATGCTGTTCGGATCGTTATTTATTCAAGTCGAAGCGACTCATGATGAGGTCACTGCTGCGCCAATCCACGGTCCGTATGCTGCCATTTGTAGACGATTGCTCCATATTTTCGCATTCTTAAGCAGCAGCGACTGACTGCTGCATTTTGCTCAGTGGCATCTCGCTTTGGCTTAAGTGTAAATATTTCAATCACTCTGTACCGGGGACCCAATATGCACCAACAAACATTCACCTAACCGGTTGTGAGGTAGGGTTCTGTACGGATTTCTGCTAGCTTGGTTGCACACCGTCCACAGACCTGGGACTTTATAATGAAATACATGCACGAATTGTAAACACCAGCGCGGCTTTTGGATGCTTTAGGAAACGCGTCTGCAGTCATCGTCGATTTGCGCATAGACACCAAGATTGCTGGGCTGTTGTTCTGCCTTCACTACTGTACGGCAGCAAGGTCTGGACGCTATGCAGACGACATGTTTGGATTCTTGACCGATTTCTCTTGCTTTATATGCACAAAGTTCTTCAGGTCAGGTGAAAGAACGGTTTTACTTAATCTCCCCAATGCAGCATTGGTCATGTGGACTTCCGCAACTTGCGACACACCTGCCTTAGTAGGATCGGCCTTGTGGGTCATCAGCCCACTCAGCGGTCCACCTGCTGGACGTGACTTCCTAGGGCAGGGAAAAGCTTGTTCTGTTTTCAAATAAGTACCTACCTGACATTGTTATCCTAGGGATGGTTAATGGAATACCTCCAGGTTATCCATTACGATGTTGACGGTGCCTTTGTGGGTGGCTCCCGGTAACACTCAAATGGTTGAGGGGGGTGTGATATTACGCTGAGACTCAAAAGGTCGACGGACGGCGCACCCGAGGATAAGAGATTAACTGGTGCCCGTGCTTTGCCACCATGGCTAGGTCTTCTGAATATCGCATGCAAAATTTCGTGAAGGCTTCGAAAGGCAGACTAGCAGACAGCAGAGGATTGACAATTTAAGCTACTGCACCCGCTACTTGGGTATGTTTCCTCCGATCTCCCATTTTTTGGTGGCATAAACTGCAGCAGCTAGAACCGATGTATTCTTGGTACATGGTTCCTGGCTGATAGGCTGAACTGAATTAACTGGAGACAAGCCGCCAGATCTGCTCTTATTCCCCACACGAGAGGCCGAGAGACTGTTTGCACGTTAGTTAACCTGGTGTGGGAGAGCATGCGGTTTTCAAGCGTACACCTCTCAGTGTAGTTCTCCAGGTGACAGAGATGTACAAATCTTTATATTACACTACGGTCCAATTCCTTCGGCCCGTTCGTTATCATCTGTACCCATTGATGCTTACTGCACTGAGTCCCCCTATGGGTTCGACAGATAACCCAAACGTCTGAGTTCACTGATTAGGGCTTTCGTCATCATCATCATCATCGACAGCATGACATCAGTGTTCAACACCGATGCTTCACTGCCGTACAACCATGGTTTATTTGAAAGCCTTATTGTGAAGGAAAGAATAAAGGTGGACGGGGAAGGGACTTAGTGCTAGCTTACTACAATCATTCCGAGGTGCCTACGCCTCCAGTCAATCATTCAGGCAATCTGGATAGAAACTGACAACAAGATCGCCACTGACATCGGTTGGCAGCCATATCTTGCAGCGTCTCCAACCAGGCACAGTGAGGATCACGCGGTCCCCAACCTGGAAGGCGAGTAGCACCGACAGCACCCAAGCGTTTCGTAATTTCCTTCATACCCCTCTGCCAGGTTAAGGGTTGGCCACCTCTCTGCTTCCGCCACTCTGAATTGGGCATGGAAAACAGCACTCTCTTCGGCAAACGATGATTAGGCATACGCAACACGTGTCCCAACCAACGCAGCTTCTGGTGCTGGACACACTCTTCAATGGAAGTACCCGTTGCACAACCAAAAACTCGCTTTCTAACTGCCTCGTTACGGATTCGCCGACACCAACCCACACGAGCTATGGTTCTGAGACAACGATTGTCAAACACCTGAAGACGCCTCAGTTCCGCTGCTCGAAGAGGCCAGGTCTCACAGCCATACAACAAAACAGCCCGCACTGTAGCTTGATACACACGTCCCTTGAGTTTCAGGGATACACCACTTTGACGCCATAGGTGCCTCAAATTAGCAAACGCGACCCGTGCCTTGCAGATTCGTGCATTGACCTCGTCTGTCACACTACCATCAGAACTAATACAACTACCCAGGTACGTAAAACGCTCCACAACTTCCAGTGCCTCTCCCTGGATTGTAAGTGGCGTGTTCAGTGACTGCATGTCCAGCAGCATGACCTTACACTTTGTGGGTGCAAAGTGCATACCAAAGGACGGGATGACTTTGGTCAGTTCATCCAAAAAGACCTGCGCCCTCTCCTCCTCTTCGAACATGAGAACGATGTCGTCTGCATATTCCAGATCGACAAGGTTTTCGTCACAGGCTATCTGAACACCGGGGTTTTGGAGACCTTCCAGCGTTCGTCTCATTATCTCATCGATCACGAAATTAAATAGGAAAGGAGAGAGTGGGCATCCCTGACGGACACCGCTTTGTGTACGGAAGCTTTTGGAGAGCTCGCCGTATACTCTCACACGTCCGGAAGTCCGAGAATACAAAGAGCTTATTATGTTCACAAACTTCCGGGGCATTCCTTGGTGGGCAAGCGTGTCAAGAAGAACAGACCGGTCAACCGAGTCGAATGCGCCTTGGAAATCCAGGAATACTAGAATCGTGGGTCGCTTATACGTATGGCGTTGTTCTAGCACCTGACGAAGTGTGAAGATTTGGTCAACGCAACCCCTACCAGGCCGGAATCCCGCTTGCTGCTCTCGAGTCAGTGTTTCACGAGCCACCGTAAGGCGACGAAGCACGAGTGACGCCAACAGTCTCGTTACGACCGGGGTCAAGCTGATCCCCCTGTGGTTGCCACACTCACTACGAGGCCCTTTTTTGAAAATGGGCACTATCACCGACTCTCCCCAGTTGTCTGGGACAGACTCCTTTTCCCAAATGCAAGCGAACAGATCAGACAAGCGCTGACTGAGGACTTCACCCCCATCTTTGAACAATGCGGGTGGGAGGTCATCCGGACCAGAGGCTCGGTGGCGCTTGAGAGAACATATGCAGTCATAAATCTCCGATGCCGTAGGCGGTTCCACGTTCACCGTCCAAGGTTCTACGTCACCTGTGGGATCCAGATGAGTGCCAGCTGGTGGCCATGACAATTGTTGTTCGAAGTATTCGGCCCACCGATCGAGGCGTTCTTCTTTATTCGATATGGTCACTCCATTCCGATCCTTGATGGTTTCGCTCACAGGTGGTTTCCGGGGACCGGTCGCACGGATCAACTGAAATAATCTTCGGGCATTACCGGCTTTCTGAGCCTCTTCCATTTCCTTGGCTTTCTGTGTCCACCACACTTCACGGTCGGCTTGCACGCTCGCCTTCACTTGACGTCTGATACTTCGTCGTGTCAAGTTATGTTCGGGGCCGGCTGGGATATTTCTCCGAGATTTAAGGAGTGCCACCGTTCGGTCGGATATCCAGTGCTTGAGTGAGCCTCGTGGTGCCGTACCACAGGCAGAATTCCCAGCACTATGCATAGAAGTGGCAATCTCGTCCCAGTATGAGTTCGCATCTGATGGTGGAGCATTTGGAAGAGATTCTAGGAGACGATTCTGGTAAGTTCGTCTAACATCCGGGTCTGCCAGTCTTTCAGTTGCCAAGCGATTTGTCCGCACCTTACGCGGCCCTGGAAAACGTAGGGAGAAGCGACTCCGGACGAGTGCGTGGTCAGAATCCACAAATGTGTTCCAAAACGACCGACAGTCAGTTATTGATCCACGCCATCGGTAACTGATGGCAATGTGATCGATTTGAGTTTGTGGCCGGCATGCCGTTGGAGGACACCATGTGGCCAGACGACTTCGGCTATTTCGGAAGTTGGTACTGCATAAAAACAGCCTGCGATCAGCACACAGCTGGAGCAATCGTTCACCATTGTCCGTACGTACCGAGTCCAATCCATGTCGACCTCCTAATTGAGTCTCAGACACGCTAAGCCTGCCCACTTGTGCATTCAGATCTCCGGCAACCACCACGATATCTGAGCTTTTAGCTCGCCGCAGCAGGACATTCAGGGCGTCGTAAAACCTGTCTTTGACGGCGTCGGAGCTACAGTCAGTTGGGGCATAAGCAGACACGATAAACAGACATCTCTCAACTTCCCGCTTGTGAGACTCCTTCACAGACGTTGCCAGACGAACCGCACAGAGGCGACTATCAACAGGTATCCAGTCAAGCAAGGATGCTTCCGCCCGCTGACTCAGAACGATACCAACCCCTGCACATCCCGCCGCAGCAGCCTCTGGATCACCAGAGGTGCGTAGCCGGAAGCGAGTGGAGAGTGATGGGGCGGTTAGCTCAATCACTGTGCTTGCATCTTGAATTCTTGTTTCTGAGACACAGCACACATCAATGCCAAGCGAGTCCAGTGTGAGAGCAAGAGCAGCTTGTTGTCCTGCTTGCTTCAGAGTGCGGACATTGAAGGCGGCCAGATAGACTGGGTGTCGAGGCTTGAAGATTGTTTTGGAGATACCTGAGGATGTCGGCGCCATGTGACGAGCAGATGCTGCACGCAAAACCGATGCAAGACGAACGGAGTCATCAGTCCTAAGTGCTGGGCCTACAAGAGTAGAGTTATTAATGGGGTAGGGAGAGGGGGAAGAAAAAGTATGTGAAATAGAAAGAAGGGAGGCGTCAGCAGTAGCCTGTTTTCGCTTACCCGCCCTGCTGTATGCAGCAAGTAAGGCGACCCGGCTGATGGCACCACGCGACGGCCGATGTGGCATGAGTTTATTTGTATATGTGCGATTCATGGTTGTACGTGGGCTGGGATACTGTCAGGGCGCCCACACCTAGACAGGAGGACGATTAGGGTCCTCAACCAAAGCCTTTGGCTCAAAAGCCTAACCGCAAGGCAGCGGTGTTTGGCAGGAAATGCAAATGCATTACCATTTCTACGGAACAAGTCGCCATATGTTCCAACCCCCAACCTGGAGGACCAGGAGACTGTGTTCGTCAGACCTCTAACCATTGACCAACCTGGTATGAGAGACTCTGTGAGTGTCGCGGGGACACCCCCCAGTATAGCTCAATGGGTCGCTGAGGTGCGCAAACCGTCACACCACGGTAAGGTCCAGTCTCTTCGTGACGGAGGGCTTTCGTGCTTCCGTATCAGTCCTCTGGAGTGCCTCCATCCACAACTTGTCTTAGCGAAAAGTTCTTTGCAGGGCGGTCAGTATTCCACAATTCGAAGTACGTGGTCGTTGGAGCGTTTTCAACTCGTCTGTTTTAAGTGACTTGTTTCTTTTGAAAACCACCTGACGTGCTTCAACTGCTGCTCTTGTTTTTCAGCCAGACTCCGGTACTGCGTGAAAGACATCGGTGGTCAAACGCCAGTCTTTTTTAATTATCTCACAGTAGTCAAGTTTACAACTCGTTCGTTAGAATCGGATGGCTGTCATTTTCTCAGACCGTCGGACTGGCGCTGGTTGACTAAAAAACCCAGCCTTCGCCAAGCGCTCTCACTTACATATGAATTTGGTTTTGACGGGAGACTCAACTGAATCCAGCTGAATTTCTCGTTTACGATGGCCTTTTATATGAGTATTGTGTTACAATGTATTGTTATATCTCGAATCAACCGAAACGTGAGACGGCCTGGTGCAACACATTCGGTTGAGGAAGACCACCATAAACGAGGAATTCAGCTGGATTCGGTTGAGTCTCCAATCAAAATTAAATTCGTATGCAAATAAAAGCATTTGACGAAGTTCGTCCAGTTTTGGTTCAAGTAAAACATAATGTTGACGGAAGCTCGGAGACTGATTAGCCTCAAGAGTGTTGAAACCGGTTGTGGGCTGTCGAGGAGTTTTCAACGACCTTGCGAGTAATGTGTTACGTTTAGCCAATGTATTGCGATATGTCGAATATGGTACCGACTGGAAAACGAGACGGCCTGGTGCAGTACATTCAGCTGAAGAAGATCATTGTTCGATTGGTTGAATTTTTCGCCAGAATTGGTTAGCTAGTTCGGTCCCCCCAACTATATAATGCCATTCGAATGTGCAAGCCTATTGGTGTTGTAGGATGGGCCGGCTCTGCTTATATTAAGTGTTTCAGCTGCTCGTACCCGACGACTCATAGCAATTTCTGCACAATCTACAGACTTGAGTCACGTGTTAAAGCGTGGTGCAAGTAATTAAGTTAAGATTCAACTGAGCTAAAAGGGTTTGCATTTCCGAAGGCCCCGATCTGAGAAAAGCCGCATGATCCCTCTGCTCGATGTTCTCGGCCAAAGTCTCCGGGAACATTTCTACGTTGAACAAACTTCTTCTTGCTGGATTATTTAAAGCGTCACGAAACGAGCCCCGAAGCTACTTTACAGCTGTCCGCTCTGCGTCTACTCCTAATATTCTTTACTTCCCACGTATGTTATCTGGTCTAGTTTGCGAAGAATTTCTGGCGATTTGTTAGTGGCTGGTCTCAGGCTGTTGAAATCCCGGATAATAGCCCAAGTATTGCCATTCGCCCTTCGGACGTTTGCGTTCAGAGTGACCAGCAGCATACAGTCCGTTTGATTTTTTTCAATTATATTCAAGTAATTTGATGGTTGCCCATATGTTTCACATGCATAACTTTTGGTATCAGAATACCTATCACATAAATCCTGAATTTCATTCATTCTTCTGCTACTAATTTCAGGTTTGAAATGGGCGTAACTCTCAGCGATGAGGAATTGGTTCATATGTCCACCTCAGAATTACGTTCGCTGTTGCTTAGGCGGCAGGTTACTGCCGAAGAACACAAACAGCTTCGGAACAGGCGTCGACGACTACAGAATCGAAAGTATGCTAGAAAATGTGCGCTAAAAAAGCTGACGGAGGTCGAAAACCTCGCAAGTGAAGTTAAGGAGGAGTCTGCCGAACTTCAGGTGAGATCTTTTTGTTGCTACCTATTATCCGCTGTGTTAATCATGGACCTCTATTGGAACGCCTCAATGTTCAGTCGAAATGCCTGGTTTTTTTGAAAGATCTCAAAATGAACACATTTTGTTGTGCTCGAATTGGGCTGGTGTACTTTTTCTTAGTTCAGGATAAGTCAATGATTCTCAAAGTACAATAACAGAGTGAAGAAACAGCCCAATGAGTTCAGATGTTCTGGTAACTTGGTTTTTCATATTGTTAGTTCGAGTGCGCTTATCGGCCGTTTACCCTAACCCCTCTTTTGGCAGACTGTTCCCCAGGTCAACATACTATCTACTCTTTATCGCACCTTGTGCATTCCATAAGGTGTATTCCACAATGTACCGCGAAGCGCGAATAAAACACCCTTTCGGTGTATAACCGTTACCCGAAGAAAGCACGAGGGCTAAGATACTGTCAGGTTACCCAACCCTAGGCAAGAGTAATGGAGATGCCGGGAGTTCGAACCGCGGAGCTTCCGGTTAGTAAGTTCGCGCCCTAACCACTGAGCTATCTCGAGGTTGCCGTGGTTTGTTCCAACCATTTGCACAGATACGGTTGCTCATAGACGTAAGTAAAATCGGACTTTCAGACAAATATAAGACTACTCACTTCTTTGGTGGGGGTTCCCCTTTACTTCTGTACCAGTGAGAGTATTTTTATTCATTTATACTGGCTACTCGTGTCTGCCGTTATGCTTCTAAAGCGACTCAGCTCTAGCTCTTTCAATAATGGCACAAAAAAATTTCCTTCGTTTAACGTGGCTGAAAAGAATGAGATATAAGTTACGTCATTCCAAGATATGCTTTGGGTGTTAACATTTGACCAAGCAATATTTGAAGCTGGAACGGTTGTGAAGGGGTTCTGACTAGGTGGGTTGTCTAAAAATGTAAACAGCTTTGGAACGCGGAAACACTCAATGGAATCCCGTGAGGGAAATTGGTTGGTGTATGCTCAGTGTCATCGGAATTCAAATTACTTTGATGCGCTAATCTCATTCTATCTATTCTACACATCCAATGGCTCCACTTCCCAGGTTGGGAACCTTAAGAAGCTTGAGTTCTTTTTTATTAGGTACGTGACACGCCAGCAACCTTCAACACGTGATTTTTACATTGAAATTCCCTACCCTGGTATTGATTCCGACTGTACCTCTCAAGTTTAATCCATGTCATTCTTGTGCATCTTTGTGATACCAGTAATCCTCGAAGCAGAACCACACGACAGATGTAACACTACCATGTGTGAAGTTTGTGTCGATGAAAATTGAGGTACAAGTAATAACTCTAGCTTCCCAGATCCAAGTCCATCAAAACGTGTGTAATCTGAATCAAGTATATATAAAGTCCAAGTGATTGCATTACTAGACTGGACCACAAAAAATTGACGGGTTCAGTCGTATTGACTGAAATTGTTCTCAGCGCCCAAATGCAACAATGCTAAATTGGCATGCGGAAATTTTACTCACTTGCATCATGAATCACACCAAAACCTCCAAGTGCATATGATTTTTGTCAGTGAAGTGAAGGCCCTCTCTATACAACATTCTGTAGAACATGAGAGTAAGAGGTGATCCAGTTCGTTAAAAGTAGGCGGTTGGTGTCTTCAGCACCAGAATAGGCACGATGGATAATACCAGTGACTGGATTCGGCATGCAATCGTAGTCAACCAGAAGTGTAATTCTAATATAACCATTCGAATACTGCCCACAATGGGCAACAGTATGCAGTCTCCCCACATATTCAGGTTGTGATGCAAGACAAACGCCCTGACCAAGTGAATGTGCTGCTGAACGATCTAGGTGACGAGTCCACTTGCTGCGAATTTTGAACAGTGGTACCAAGATGGGTGCAACCCCCTACTCTGAGAGGTCAGGTAAGTAGAACCAAAATCCAGCAGTATTTTGCCAACGTTTTCGATCAAGTGAATCGGAACCCTGATCGTGAATTCCATAATGGGATGTCGGACCGTTGGCCACTCTTCTTACTAAAATGGGTCGGGATACAAGAAAGGTTGGGGATCACTGCAATGGAATTTAATGGGTGGTTGGACGCAGTCGCAGTCCATAGGTTCATGCAATCGCCCCGATACTGTTCTGCACCGCAAATCTTTCACATACAATGTTTTATGTTGTTTATTCCTCTCTTAATTTATTTCCTACAGGCTTTAAGACATCAGTTGAACCGCCTCAGTATTGTTACTCGCCGAATTCAGCACCAGGAGGCAACCCTAGCCAATTTTCGTCGCAACTTAGAATCTACTTTGTGCGGACGTTCGGCTTCCGTTTCAACTCCCGTACGGATGTTACTTTCTGACGGCACCGAAGCTGGTGTCGCCCATCCGGCCCGGCTGACACCCGACGTGTCACCACTTTCACAGATGTCTCACCTGTCACCCAAAGCAGTATCATGCGCTCCGCTTAGCAAGCCTGATCAACGTTCCGACCATAAACCGTTGGTTATTCGACAACCGTTGATTCATTCAATGCCGAATCCAATCACTACCTCAAGGCTACCTGCCGGTTCGCAGCACAACTCGATGCCACTCCAGCTAGCCGCAGGCCCGGGCATGCCATCCAGCACCAGTCCATTCTATTCTGCCTGGCCTCCAGCTGATACGAGTCCACGTTTACCCATCCATCTTGTTCGTCCAGTTGGCTGTGGTTTTGCCGCCAACGGGCGGAATATGCCAGAATTTTAAGCCGGCATATTGTAAAAACAAAGCTTGAGTCATCTTCCAGTATACCGAGTGACATTTCACCATAAACTGCGCCTTTAGCTGACTGTGGTCATCGTTTGATTTGGTCACTTGAGTTCATGTACACCATACGTTCTTTCATATGCCCGAAGGTCAGTGAAGCTGCTGAGTTATTCTCATCTGTTCCCTTCGCGCCGTTCAAATGTGGTTGTGAATACTGATATTTCCTGGCGTAGTAACATTTACATTCGTAGTGCATTGCTGGCACCGGGAAGTGCTTTATCCAATGTCATCCGTTGATGTTTATCCATTGTGATTCATTGAAAACAACATACTTGTCTAACACATGCAGGAGCCTTTGCTTTTGATTTCTCCGTGCCCTAAAAGCGATCGGTTCGCAGCCGAACGTGGTGAATGTATTCAAGCCGCTAAATTGAATATAAACCCGGGAAGATCAGATCGGTCAGTGAATGTACAGAGACCTGCTGAAAGCATGATGGTATGACAGTGAACACCAGCAGTGGATCTTTTACATTAAGGCTATGACTTCGTTCGTTGATAAGTATATCCATATGTAAATAATAGTCTTTCGGAACAAGGACCGTTCGAGGGAAGTGGCCAAAATGGTTTTAGTTGGGCGGGAAAAGTAGCTCTTGGGGGAGGGCAACACCCTCTATCGATAGTACGAACAAACAAAAAACGTACCAAAAATAAATCACCAAAATTAGTGCATTAGTATTGTGGCCCAACTGAATAATATAAATACCGAAGAGTTTTCAGCAGCCCTATGAGTAGCGTGTTACGTCCGTACAATGTAACGAATACTTTCTTATGAGGACCACGGACGCTTTCACCGTGACAAAAGGCCGTAAAACACCTTAGGAAGCCACCACTTTACAAACGCTAGGCGACATCGCGAGCAATCTCTTAACTAGTTCCACATCGCCATGGACGTTCCGCTTAATGAGTGGCAATTTTAGCGTAGATTGCTGTGTTAATTACACAAAACCATGCTAGCTGCTTCGCAGGTCGTGATGCTGATGTGCATTGTGCGGCAGCACGAAGCGATATACTTCTAGCTCAAGTTTCTATGTTATAACGGTCTGCAGAGGCTGAATTGGTGGTTGAAAGTCTATTTTTGCACCAGACAGACAGCAGATGATTCACCATGCGTTTCGTTGAAAACACATTGTGTGATGTAGCCAGACTTTCACTAGACACAATGCCGGGCTCTCGTAGACAACTTCCTTACTAATGTCGCACGTCGATAGCCTCATTGAACAGTAATCGTTTCAAGCTGATTTCTGTTTTCTTAACGCGCTCTGGCATTTGGAAATGTACTTATTTTCAGAACTACTAAAATGAATGCTAACGTCACTACAAAGTAGACTGCGTCATCAGCAGAGCATGGAATATTCTCTGGCTAAACAGTAGCAGCCAATTCATGTGGTATGCGACTCACTTATTTTTTAGAACAAATTGATGAAATTCCTTTGGGTTGTCGTTCGTCGGAGGGATCGTACCTTTCGGAATGTGGTGCACTCCCTGGGGGTGTGGCTCCTCTTTGGGGTTTACAGTTAACATTTTTCGACAATCCTGACTCTTCATATATTGCGTTCAGAATGAGGGATGATGCTGTTGTACACCGTGCGCTAAGCGGTGAGCTGAAAAGTTTGTGAGTTACTGACTTATACAAAAATCCAGAAATTCCTCTACGATTGGAACGAATACATTACATAGCTGATCTTCGAACTTTGCTGAGTTTGTCCTGTAAGGTCTGACTTTTCACTGCTTCATCATCATCGGCAATAACATGAGCGAAGAACACTGGTGCTTCACTCTGGTCAATCTTTTTGAATAATGCTTTTTAGTTGAAGAAGAAGTGGAGCAGAGGGTAGAATTACGGCTCGCCTACCACAAACATTCGGGGCGATTACACCTCCAACTGCAGTCAATTTGGGTAGAAAGTGACACTATGAGCGCTACTGGCTTTTTGCTGGTGTGTATATTACCAGGTTTCCACTTTTCAATAAAGTACCTAACTTGACTCTGGTTTATCTACTTAAATGTGGCTGACGAGAAATGCTGTTGCGGCCTCCTCAGAAGAGGGAACTCTCTTGGGGACGCTTCCATTTTCCGGGGATTACCGTAGTACTGCAGGTACATGTGGCTGAAAATTACGTGTCGAACCTCAACCACTTTGGGAACAAACTTGTGTGTATTCCGGACGGTTACCTGCCCACCTGTTACCTTAATATGGCAAGTCGAAAAAAGTTTTGGGTCCGTCTTTGTTGGGAAGGGAAATCGCTCGTCAGTGACCTCTAGAGTAACCTTCGTTGGGAATTGATCTACAAAAGGCATCAATTCCAAGCCAAATTTCACGGGACCAGAGTGAGATGACTTTATTCGATGGCGAATTTTTCTTTGGGGATTTGCTGCACGCGTTCGAATTATATGTGTGTTAAGCAACCGGCAAGTACGAAGCCGGGTTCACTGTTGAACTGCTCCATATCTGTTATCGTCTCTAGCCACATCGCCTCCGAGGTTTCCGCTCCCAGGCGGGAGATCCAGACAGCTCTACTTCCTCTAAGTCAGAGGAAGTCATTCACCACGCCGTCGGTTGCCTGTCCCTTCATTTCTTCCATTTAGGTCGAACACTTGCGAATGGTCCACGGTACAGTAGACGTCGTAGTGACGAACACCGAACATGGCTTTACCAGTGTAATTGGTGAATTGAAATAGTGGTCTCTAGATGCGCCAAGCGCCCTCCGAATCGAAATCCTGCATCGTCAATAGCCGGACAGTTAAATATCGGCCATCGGGTTGATCCGGTCAACTCATTCTGAATCTTGTTGCGCACCTCCAAGTTTTTAGCGTTAAGCAAGGCGTTGCTGATCAAATCAAACCAGCCCCGACTAGGCGCAAAAAGACAGTTGAAGCGAACGACTTGGTTACCTTGGTATCGATCAGGTGGTTCGCGGAAATCAAAGTTGCTTCTAATCTTCATTAATACGCATCATACATCTGTCAGTTCCAAGAAAATAAAGCTAGATTTTCGGGCCGTGTCCGCCTGTTTTACATGGCCAATCGGGTCTAACAGCGTATGGCCTACTGTCCAGTGGAATCCAGCCTCGGCCGTTTCGTTCAACGCAATAGAAATGCGTTAGACCTGCCGTAGCGAGGTCTCCAGGAAAACCCAGAAGTAGAACTGCGCGAAGAAACCAGATAAGTGACTGCCATCGTCATGTAAGCGTGCATCTGAGCGGCAAAAGCCGTCAGATTCAGGTGACTCCAAGTATCGTGCTCAACCAGTTCAGTGGTTTACATGAATAGGCGTTCGATTTGGAATTAGCAAGACTCCAGAAAGGAAGAACTAGTCTGGAATGTTTTGCAGCGTTGATGAATTGCAGGAGCAGGGGGTTCGATTGCATACTAGGATGAAAAGAACATGAATCCAGAGCGAAACGCGATACGACCAAGTATGAAAGCACACCGTTGTTTGTTTTTCTGGCGTTAAGATGCTACCCAGTTGCTCATGCCAAGGCAGTGGGTTGGCTTAAGGGGTCTAAACCAGCTTATCTAGTTCAAGGTTCTGACTTGTGAGACGACTGAAACATCATATGGTGATCCGCCTAACCACAACTTGCAGTACGTCCGCGGAGACATACAGCTCGGCTCCATCCCTAAGAACCCAAGTACGTAGGTACCTGTTTAACAAATACTTGCCTAGCCTAAAAAATTTCTGATGCAATTCATGAAAAACGCCGTAACTGGCAACTAACTGCAAACAGACCGTACTTAGGGATACGGACGAATCCCAACCTCGTTGACAGGGGTTCTGCGTACATAAGAGATCGGGACATCATTACGCCTAAGTTGGGTGACATTAGGGATCTGGTGCTGAATTAACCCCTTGCTTTTGCAAATGACCGATTCCTGACTGTCCTAAGGTCTCCGTTTTCTCATTAGAAAACCTTTTGTATCTGATTTATGCAGTGTAGACTCTTGCTCCATACTGCTGGGTAGCAATGCGTAATCGTGCAAGAGTATTCGGAGTACCATGTTGTGCTTACAACTTGTGCGTTCGGTCAGTTTTCTTGTCGCTTAACTCCAGGGGGAGTCAAACCAGTTGAAATCCAACCTATTTTCCAGATTGGCTTAGTCTGACATAGAAGATTATCATTTTATCGCAATGTTGGTGTACAAAAACTAGTAAATTATTCGATTATGTTCACATTTAGGCGTGTGTTCTTCTTCACAGGGTTCTAGCTCGAGCTTTCCAACTGGCAATGAGAACTGTGCATTCCAGTCTACTTCTTAATTCCGCTGAATTCTCCTGGAGAAGTGCGCAGAAATGAATGTTCCTGGCGTGAGCGCTCGTAGATCCCCATAACCATGCTAACTCAACATAACCTCCCATATATCCTGTGTAGCTTCACCCTTTCGGAGTTGTATTGTATTCTACTATCATGAATCGAAAACTTAAAAAAAGGCACCTACTTGCATGGCATGAGATTAAAACGACCTGGTAGAGTAGGAAACTGATATGGATATACGACAAAAGTTCGTTTGACCTGTTTGCTAAGATTAAAGAGGCTGCACGGGGGATATCCAGCTGCTTATGGATCAGGTGGCTGCTGATCTGTTCTTCAGGTTCGCCAATCTGCTTGCAGACGTTTCGGTGCCAATCATCAGTACGCGGTTACCGCAACACAATGCTCGGATTTTAGTTGTTGATCTGTTGGCTGAGCTCGGCAATTAGCTTACGCGGCTAGACGAACACACAAAGAGCCACCTTATCAAAAGTTAATACGCGCACCCGGGCTACTAACAATCCGACTTGCTGATAGTTGTTCAGATGTACTTACAACAATGCTAATGGGCAAGGTCATTGAGCAACTGGTTGAGCTGGTCTCAACTAGTCTCTGAAACTAGTTTAATATTCTCTATTCCAATTCAACGTAATCGACCGTTAACACCGAAGCTCGCTTTGTTAATTGCCAACTGAAAGCTACGGCGGTACCCGGACGTGCTTGACAATCAAGTTACACTTACTTTGTGTGGATAGGCGATTTTCGTCTATACGCACGTTACACATAGGGTTTGATGAAACCGTATGATTAGATTGTCACCTTTCTACGCTATTTTATGTTTTAACGCTGTTTGAAGGCGTTGGCACTTTTTCACAACCTGTCCTTTGGAGGATAAACTAACTTCACCCCTTTCACTTTTCATTAAGGTATGTGGCTTTTCAAGTCTATATGGGGCGTAATCGCCACTCTAGTGCATTATCCATATTGGTGATGACCGTCAGCTATGGAAAGCAACCGAGTGAAGCTAACTGCTGACAGTGGCTTCATGATCACTAACCAAACTGACCGAAATAAGCCTTCACCACTGTGGAAGTAATGTGTTCGCAAGACGTATTCAGAATACGATGAGTGACATCAGGGGCGGTGATAAATAAGTTGAGGGCTCGTGCACCGATTAAGGTGGATATTCGGCAGCTTACTAAGGCAAACCCAATCTAGGAAATTCTAGGACAATTGGTTTGGAAAGAAGAACGATAACCAGGGATCCAAAGATTCACCTGAATATGGTAGGTTTGAGGTAAGCGGACAAGAGTTTCAGTCCTGACAGTAATAAAGAGACACGCATGCACCATACATCGGTATGCTATGTTACGAGCGGGAAATTCAAATATATTGACAACCAGATTCATGGGGTAACAGTAACGAGATTCAGGAGATGGGAGTCGGATAATCTAGAATAATAATTACAAGAAAATAAAAATAGCGAAGATTTGGATGATGATCTTGGTGGGGACCTATTAGAAGCAACATGACGTGCACACTTGGACAAGAATGGCCAAAAGGACTAGGGGCATGAGACAGATCAGCGGTAAGAAGACCCAATTATACGTTAGTCTGGAGTCCAACTGAACTAATTTCTGATACAGTAGTAGTTTAAACATGAACAAAGAGAAGCTACACAACAGTGCATAGAGTAAATCTTTGATGAACCGAAACCAAGGTGGACGATAGGGGCGAGGGAGTGAAAGGCCATTCTGACTGAGCCACACTTCGAGCTTCTGTGGAAAGGAGAGAAACCAAGGATAAATGATCATGGTCCACCAAGTGATTTCACTTCGTTGCACAAAAGTAATACACAGAATTTGCAAGGTGAAAAAGGTGCCGGAGCAACAGATGCCTACCTCGTTCCTGTTTCAAAAACGTATTAGCTTAGCATGTGAGAATCACCGAGGTATCGGTCGAGTCACCAATGCCTCCTAGTTACTGACAGGGTTCCGTCCAGGTCATGAATGTATTGCCCACAGCTTCACCCTGCAACTTCCCGAGCACCACCGCACGTACAGAAAGCCGAAAATTGCTGTATCTTTGGATCTAGAAGCAGCGTTCGGCCCGGTCGATAGCGCAGTTTTGTGGCCCACCGTCCGGGAATGGTGTTCAGGACACCTTCACCACACTTCTATGATCAATATGCTGCAACAGTCGTGGGTATGTAATACTCTATGTTCATCTGAGCTACCTTTTGTCAACTTCTTATTCAAATTATTTCTGTTTACTAACGCTGGAGTGGAACTTCTCCCCGAAGAAGACCCTAAAGACCTGGAATGTGCGGTTATATCGCGCCACTTCGTTTGGAATACATCAGCACCAAATGTACAGTGCCATTATAAGACTGGCCGAGTGGAGCACCAAAATGGCCATGGCATCAGAACCACTAAAGATAGTGAGCACATGTACTTATCTGGGTAGTTATATCACGTCAGATAACAGCATTGCTAATGAAGTGAGTGCTGGAGTCGATGCTTTCGTTCACTTTAGGCAGCATGCCATTAGCTTGTCGGTAAAAGACTGTTTGTCGTGCAGCCGTGCGTCCTTCCGGTTGTGAAGCCTGAAAACTGTGCGTTGAAGCTAAAGGAGGACTGCTTGCTTTCAACCATCAGTGCATTCGAAGCATCGCAAGTTTATCATGGGAACATCAGATTAGGAATGCTGAAGTGCGACGAATGGGCTTTGGAAACAAATCAGCTGTCCGTCCACGTGATGGACTACTACGCTGGCTCGGCCATGTGCTTCATATGCCAGGTGATCGATTGTCCCGCCGTGCTGTTAACTGATGCGCTTTCCAACTGGGATATAGCAGAAGGTTAGCGTGAGAAACATAACAAAGAGTCTTAATTGCATTGGTGCGCGTGGTTCACGAGGTTGGGGCATCGATATTTGGAGGCACCCATCATCGTGGCGATATCACACAACCTGTTGCGCTGTTGTATCTATTTTCTTGGTCTTAGTTACTAAGCCACTTTTGCTTGCATTTGTTTTCCGCATTAGCTGTCGCAAGCCGCGGTAACTAAAACTTCCACACGTACGTTCTTGGTTCAGATCGTCAAGTCGAATTCACTCGGATGCGAGCAACTGAACTATCATGTACTGTTCATGGTGGATTGAGAATGCCGAGTTCGACACAACTTTGAAGGCAATAAACAAGCTACACCAATCTACTAGAATACTTAGCCTGCAGCGGATCTCGACAAAGTCTGACTGTTACGCTGAGAGCAACGGGGAATAGCTTTCAGCAAGCAAATCGCTCCCACAGACCAGAAAAAACCCTTTGCTCACCTTGTGGAATAATATCCGCCTGGAAAATACCAACAGATTGAAATAGGAGCAGATGACATCGGTGGACCATAATGGGAGGAAGATGGCCCACAACGAATGCGCCCGGTTGAATTCACCGGTAAGGGAGACCTGCTCGTCATGAAGCACAATGAAAACGGAGCTGATCAGTAGGCCACTCAAACGAACTGCAATCTCGAAGGGAGTCACGTGCACATAATGACAAAATTCACAGAAAAATATGAACATTCGACCACTGGCCGCAGCTTCAACTACCAACTAGTTTGAAGCATGAATATGACTCCGTCCCCCCATCAATATCCGAAACGAAGAGGTGAAATTGACTGTAATGAAAAGAAGCAAATTCATCGGAAAAAATCAAAGCGACGCAAGACAACCCACTACAGTATGCCCACAAATCTTTGACAAGCAACAGCCGCACTACAAAGAACCTAAGTCACTAACCCGACCGAGAGTCGAATTTGGACGCCGCGGATTGTAGCCTACAAATATTTGACCGCAGGTCATGTGATCACATTCCTCACCACATGAACCTTTTGTTTCGTGTTCGTTTATCTGACTATGGCAAGCTCGCACACACTTTGAAGTATGCAGGTGAGCTTGTCAGGCGCTGTTTGTACATAATCCCTTCCGTCTCTTCTGTATGTCCCTTTGATTATTGCCCTGTTTAGGTGTTCATTTTCAATAATCTAATCACTGTCGCCGATCCCCCCCCCCGTACCTTGGTGATACCGTTTTCCTGCCTCATATGTTCAATTTAACGTTACCATACCTACTGCAGTTCAGTATTTGCTAACTGTACTTTGCTGCCATCCCTTTGTCTGGTTTCCCGCAGAAAATCCGGTAAAATGACGCCTCGCAACGTCCTCAAATTCATCCGAATTGTCCTCACTTCCATATCATCATCAAAGACAGCAACATCAGTGTTGACACTGATGCTTCGCTGCCGTAACTTCCATATCGCTGATCGAATGTCCATTTTTACGCTTGATGCATTTTGGAAACAAATCGGATGTCAACGGGAAGTTATGTGAAGATGGTCATAAAAGAGGGGGATCGATGGGTGGCTACAAACAGCATACGAGGTAACGGTAACGGGTTTCACTACCACCGACCCATCCCATTAAAGTACGACTATCTGAACAGAACTCTACTGGCTTAGGATTCGTACCACAGTGAATAACGCAATAGAGCTGAGAAACCCATCTTGACTTTCTGGATGGTACACTATAGTTCCAGCTACTTAATATTCAGATTTGTACATTTTCCTGATATTCTATTGCTACCAGGCTGTCAAAAGACGTTCAACAATCCTTCGCTCCGAGTCCGGTTTGTGGGTCAGCACTGGTGACGGAAGGAGAAGACCGACCGTCTAGGACCTGACGAAACCATGCACTTGTTCATCACCTGCAACGACAAATTAACCGATTAAGACAAGAGCAAGGTCACTTCTGACTATGACGTGTCGACATCCTTACCTAAACAGCGTGAAGAGACTCATCAATTTGTGACGTGACCGAACACATCGTCCAGCGTTGGATGTCAAGCCGCAAGTTGGGGAAATTGCGCTTTGGAAGTGTTCTGTAGTTCACCTGGTCAAAACAAACGACTAATCTAAAGGAGAATTCCATCCGCATATTTGTTTGAACTGGGATCACTGAGTCAAGTTCATGCTAACTAACTGGGGCATGGTAGCATGAGATGTGGAGCGGTTGCTAGAATGACTGGCATAAGTGCACAGTGCGGCGGATATTTTTAACCGTAGAAACTGATCGGTCAAACGTTGTGACTGCCACCACAAGAGTGCACCTTGAAAAAAGCTATACTAGCACAACTATCGTTAATCCTGGCCGCAAAATACTGGTATATAAAGTGGAAATATTACGTTGAAGGTATCAGACATCACTACACAGAAATTTTCAAGCACTTTAGAAAAACCGTCGCGATAGCCGGCAAACCTAAAAGATTAACTGGTATTTTTTGTTGGAAGTAGTCAGGACTAGAACTTTTTGACGGGAATTTGGCGAGTTAGTGATTTTTTGGCGAGTTATAAGACGATCCTTGTAAGGACAAATATTGAATAGAAGGGAATGGGAGGAATCCAGGGATACCAGCTGACCGTAGCAACATTAAGCCCAAAACACAGGCCACAAATGCAGTAGATAAAATGACGATATACCCAAACAGTCAGTCGCATCAAAGAGGTAGATTTTGCCGTTATCATAATGTTAACGTGGGCCGCGAAACACGAACCAGGCGGATCGAGACGAATCCAGCAGTAAGTGGAGCCGGCCCGGAAAGGTGCACTCACCATAATACAGTCACGCCTGATACTGTAATGATGTCCCATTCTCATGAAGGAAACTACTCACAAGGTTGCTGAAAACTCTTCGACAGCCCACGACCGGTTTCGCCCTTCTTGGAGCTCATCAGGTAGGCGCAGTCCCCGAGTTTCCGTCAACCTTATGTTCTACTTGAACCCAAATTGGACTGATTTCGACAAATACACTCATTTGCAAATCAATTTGGTTTTCACGGGAGACTTATGTGAGTCTCTCGTTTATGATGTTCTTCAACTGAATGTGCTGCACACAGGCCGCCTCATGTTTCAGTCGTGGGCTGTCGAAGAGTTTTCAGCAACCTTGTGAGTAGTTTCCTTCATGAAAATATACTGCGATATCTCGAATATCGTACCAACTGAAACATGAGGCGGCCTTTGTGCAGCACATTCAGTTGAAGAACATCATAAACGAGAGACTCACTTGAGTCTCCCGTGAAAACCAAATTGATTTGCAAATGAGTGTATATGTCCCATTCTCTGTAAAAATCTGTTGGCTGCATTGTCGCGGAAACTTAGCTACTTAGTGTAACCCCGATCACTCGGTACCAACCTGAGGAACAAGCATGCAAAACAGTGGTGCGACGGTAAAGACAAGCGCTTGTGGATTCGCAAAAAATTTATCATACAACATGTACAGAGAAGGATACACTACAAATATGAATTTGGTCTCGTTAGATTTCTGCGGAAGAATCTTCAGATTTCTTCATCCGAGATCTCAATTACACCGCGATCCACCGAACTTGGTGGAGAGGGTTTGATGGGAGTGGGCGACGAAATTTTCAACACAGGTGTGTCTACCGATTGATCTGGTATTGGATCACACTGAATAGTTCCTGAAGGTTGTGAGGCCGGTCCAATGGAAGTTGATGCTCCGTCGTTGCTTGTTAGAGATAAAGTGTGACTGTCGTTTGGTACAGAAGTGGGGGAAGATGGAATAACGGGCAGGGAGGTCTCTGGCTCAGCACAGATAACCGACGCTGGTAGGCCCGGAAGATCAGCATAAAGGTCTTCAAGTATATCCTGAAGATTCTGAACAGCTGCAAGAGATAAAATAAAGAGAGCGATTTTGCTCTCCACTGGATCACCTATTTGACAACTGACCAATAAGTGTCAGTGAAAGTTATGTAGGTGTACTATTCAACACTACCAAAATGCCGCAAAAAATCTATGCGTAAACAGGAATAACCTCACTTTATTCACATACCTGCCCGTGTCGCCTCTCGTGCATGCGTATCACGAGGAAGCGCTATCCGTTTGCGAGGTCCAGCTGAAGCTAATTTGTTCGATAGACAGACAGCCAGATTCTGGACCCGGGTCAAAGGGGACGGTTTCCCATCCGTACTGCCTGTCAGTGCAGCACGTGCAACTTCAAACAAGGCTTGTTCCACGACTAACGCTTGTTCCAGCATTCTGAGGCGAGAGACCAGAAATGCCTGAGCCTCGGCCAGGCTATTGGTTTGTTGGCTGGACGATTCTGCTGAGAATACAGAGTTCCAAAAAGTATAAGCAGAAACTAGATGAACAATGGGCCAATAAGTAGGTTTAGATGAAGTGGGGCAGGGTGACGTACTACCAAACGGGACTGAGTCGGATAGACCCAACGGGAAAAAGCCGGAAGTCAGAAGCAACAACAAATGTGATAAGAAATTTACCGTTTTTCTCTTGCGATTCAGTTTTCTTCTCACTGGCTTCTAGAACACCATCTAATCCAGTGTTGAGTAGATGAAATCTGGGATCAGTGAGGATGTCAGACCATCGCAAATAGCCATGGACGTGAATAGCCGCCAGAAGCCAATAATCATGCCTTGAATGCCAGGTGTGTTGCAGATGGAACATGGCTCTCTCACGTTTGTTATCGGGTGACACAGCATCCACCATTGCATTGATTCGTTGCCACTCTTCGTGCCAAGTCGGACGCAACAGCGTCAGTCCCCCTTCATGAATACTGAACTTAAACCGGGTACTTACGGCCTGAAAAAGAGAAATATGATGGCCAAATACAAGTACAAATGTTCTCAAAGTAGAACGGTTTGAGTGCATCCTATTTATGTGGCCCCATGCAACTACTCAATGTTACGGTATGTCATCGAGCGGCTCTTGAATGTTCACGAAAATACCCATGTTCATCCCATATATGTGTGCGTATTGATTCACCTTCGCTCAATATGATTTCACTGTGGTTTTTGTTCTCATTATGAAACAACGAAAGCAGGTGCGACTAACCTGGATTTACATGTGCGGTCACATGGGAAACAAGCGGAATGGCACAAAGCTCACTCCTAGCGATGACTGCTACGGATGACCCATTGGTACGCACGTTGTGATATGGACCCAGAGGCTGTCGCTAACACAACCCAATGCCTGTTGCGAAGGTAATGTGAAAGCCAACGCTATATGTCAGAAAAAATGTGTACAGCCAGTCTACACTGGTATGCACATGTAAGTTGACGGCTACGTCCGTACGGGGAGTTAACGCGATATTGGGTCAGATAGTTTACTGAAGCCCTACTGAAATAATGTTGTAGCCAGATTACTGTTCTGCGGGTGGAAACGTCCATTGCATGATTTAGTCGATCATTCCGACCCGGGTTACGGTTGGTCTTCTTGTCTTGGAACCTATTTGAAATCTTCATCAGCGTGTAAGTGAAATCGGCTGCGTAGTGCAATCAAGTGGGAGGATTGTATGTGGCGGACATGTATGAAAGCTGCGCGTTGCTATGTCACACGGACCTCAGATGGGATAGTTCAAATGCGTTCGCAAATTACACAAGACCCTCAACGGCAGGTAAACCCAACCCACCGGAAGATATGTCGTGCATTGTTCGAAATGAACGTCGAGCTCACGTTTCTCACCGACATTGGTCAATGAATAGCGCAAGCACGCAGCAACCGGTATTCAAACGACCGATTGAGACCGTAATTTTGAAGAGCATATTGATTTACGTTTCACTGTCAAGGCAGATATATTCAGAGGGGAGGATAGTTAGGATATATGACCAGAAATTAGCTCAAGGCTTAATCGACCTTGCAATCCACCTGTATGCGTAAACCAACAATGATGGTCATACTAATCGAGTGGCAAGATTTACAACTAAATTACAAGACAAAGCTGCTGGATATCCTAAAGCGCTAGGCGGGACCACGAGCCGTTTACGCCAAAAACAATGTAGAACCTTAGCACCGAGTGTGAACCCGGCGGAATAAATGAGTTTGTGCAAACATCCACGTACTCATTATCCTGTATGCCAACAGACGTAATTGAATAACTGAGCGAAAGAGTATGTTCATTCAGCTGTTTCTCGGCACATACATCAGAGACTCACTCAAAGGGGGCGCACCGGCTGCATATCCGGGCCACTTGGACTCTGACTGAACTGTCGGAATCAAATTATGGCACATTAACAGCGAATATAGGTCGCACTGACTAAGTCGTTCAATTCAGCTGGAGAGCAGTGATTGCAGTTCTCAAGCAATACAATGTCAATGGGATGGTAAGTGCTAACCAAACCCACATCCGGATGGCTGCATGCGGACCTGGACAATCTAGGCGAGTTAGCCTTCTGAGTTCTAATTGGTATAGAAGATGAGTACCATGCATATAAGCAAGAGGAATCAGAAACGGTTTGCAACGAACCTAGAGTAATGACACGCTCCGTTGATCAGTGGATTAACTGCTTGCCGAAGCAGCCGGAAACCTGGCGGTGGGAATCGACCACTCAGTAACTACAGAGAGTTGCAGCACAAAAAAGTTGGGAAACATCAATTTATGCGTACAGAAGAGGGAGAAGCTATTTAAAAAGTTTGATCGGCGAGTATTGATTTTGCTCGCGGTAATCCATGTTCAGCTTCGGGACTGTGTGCAGTTAAACTCAAAACGAAGCATCGGTCGCTTTATACAGAGGTGGCGTACACGTTCGTCCGAGCACATGATACCAAGGTTTCAAACTGAAATGGACCAAAAACTCGGTGCGTCCACTGCGAAATGCCATATTGATTCGAGCCATTTTTGTGGATGAGGAAACATGAACCTCAGTTCATGTATCCACCCACCACAAGGTTCACTCTAGAGGGATAATTCTATTGATAAGGAATTTTGTACGACGCTCCAAAACGGAAGGTGTCCTCTTGGCAAGAGACCCGAGACATGATTGGATGCACAGTAGGATAACGGAACATAACAGTCATCCACCTGTTGCTAAGCCTTCCGAAGGAAATACGGGTGTGGATGAGAAATGTAAGGCCAAAATCAGCGATCAGTTTTTACTCTATGGTGATAATGGGATGCCCAGTATAGTCATTGTGGCTCGGAAGATCGAAAAAAAGAAATTGCAAAGCTGAGAAGATCATCATGATTGATCGACGATTGTCGGAACCCAAGTATAACACATGTGTAGAATTCCATAAAGCAAAAAGGGATACGTAAACATGAGTGAAATGACAATCTCAATATTGCTGTGTAGGATTACCGAAATCATTATGATTTGTTGGCCTTCTCACGGCAGTTTTCTGGTGGCCACATGATCACAACAAGTTTTAAAGAGATTAGAAACAATAGCGAAACTGATCGCCAGGAATACCCATAAACATGAAAAAAGATATCTGTCTGTCCCTCGTAATAAGGAACATTCCGAAAATAAATAGCACAACGGATAATCACAGCTGACATACTGAGACTCATTCTGACTGACTCAGTTGGACACTATGTTGGGGTGAAACCTTATGGATGTACGAATAACTACATGCTACCTTCGCGGGTTGTTGGAATGAAGCGATGTAGACAGAGCGGAGCTGCAATCAGAGAGGAACATCATCCTTTTCGAATTGTTCGCTGAGCTTGACAATTGTGTTACAGTAAGACTACCAAGACAAGCAAATAAGTCGACCATCAGCTGAACAACCTGAGCTACCATTATTCTCTTCTCTATAGAGGAATATCATATGAAATTCCACATTGTCTCTGAGCCTGCGCACCCATCAATCGTAGAGCGGTTTATGAGTGAAAGGGATAAGATATGCAGGTCGCATAGCTACAGTCTATCTAGGTCATTTTATACGCACAATGTGACCCTCCTTCAGCCGACAAAAAACTTTCGAAAAGGATGGAGGAAATATAAAGGGGGAAAATTCTGAGAACAAGGAGTATATGGTTTCGTGTAGAACGGATAAAGTAGACAGTCAGTGATACAACGTCCCATTGGGCTATACAACGACGTAGTGATGATGTCATCTCGACTGGTGATGAAACGCTCACAAACAAATAGCGCAGGTCGGCGAACAAGTCAGCGACAAGACAAAAACTCCAACATATTTTGGCATGTTGTAACAGTGCACCCTATTAAATACGTGTCCTTAAAGCAAATTAGTTGGATACCTTATGTGAAAAGTAGCTTGTCGGACGGTCGAATGTTCGATTCCCATTAAGTGTTTGCACAACTGGTTACTCAAACCCCTTAGGTCGTTCACACTAATACACAACTCACAAGACGAACGCGAGATGTGTTAGCTATTTACTGCATCATATTCTAAGGCTTACTACAGTGCCGGTATGATGTTTGGAAAAATGGGAACCTACACACACAATAATCTTCAGTGGAAGTGTATCCATCAGTAACATGGATAGTGTTGTCCAAATTCATTTGTAGACTCTGGCTCCATAAGCATTCTACGAAAATCCGAAATCCGGAAACAGCATACCATCAAGTTCGTACGGTAAATCGGTTTGTAACGGAATATTTGAAGCCTTTAGCCTAGGAGTAAACGGCGTAAATCGAAAAAGAACTGGTGTTTCGGGGACTTGGAGACTAGTTTGCAACAACACAACAAACGTGCATAAACTCGACGTTAAAAGCAGAGTAGTGAGTACTTGGTGTAATTCGATAAGCCGAGTTGAAAAAGTGAAACAGGCGGACGATGCGTACCTCAAAGGTTCGGCTGTGAACGCCATTGATGTCCTCGAATTGCAGGACCTTGTTTCGTATTAGGGCCATCATCGCTATTCGTGATAGCACTGCGGAGGCGCACAGATTTTCCTTCGGGATCCCATCGCTCCAGCTACACGTAAGGGAAGAAGCACGACAACTTTGGGTCAGAGGCGGTTAGGGGAAAAATTAGTCAGTTCGTCGTCGCAGCGGTTTGGACCTTGGTCAGGTTACCTTTGTGACACAAGGATACTATGTTGTTCCAACCTCACCGTACCACCAGGGAATGCTCAGTGGTCGAAAGCTGCTGAAACCGTTACCAACCGCTATCGAACAAGTCCCGGTCAAGATAGTGTAGGGGTATGGTAAAAGGTCTTGGTCAAAAAAGCCCGGAATTCACGTAAGACTCCCGACAAGAGGTGAAACGACCACGAGCTAACAATGAACATGGAGTTTCTTTAGTTGACACTGGAAGGAAAGCAGTCCGAATTGAAAAGTGGCGACGCAATGAAAATGTTACCCTGTGGGACCGATAACAAAGTGGTTACCATAGTTCTTGGCATTTTTAGGCGGATGTAACTGACATATTTAGGATAAGTAAAACTATCAGTATCCTTAGCAGTTAATACTTAGAGCAACCTGCTTGAGCGTGTTTGTGGAGTGTGTGCCACTGATCCGTCATGTTGGGGTGAACGTGATATGACAAATCGTTAAGTGTTAACAGGTGTAGCGACAGCTAATCACAGGTGGATCTTAGCAGCCAGGTCTCCTTGTTGGGTAATGGTTATTTCGCGATCGATAGAAGATACCATCATACTAAGGCATAAACATTGCGATAATACCACCAGTACTGACGGTTAATTAGAATATCGGTCGAGAAATCAGTTGTCATTCCGGCTAGAGTTCGGACACAGATGAGTGAGTATTCTGGTTAGTCCACACCAAAGGAAGGTAGGACTGGGCTAAACTTTAGCGCTCATTGGAGATCAGCGGTATCGCACATCCACGACGATGACGGAATTCGAAATTCAAAAATTTAGGATGCGAATTAAGCACGTTGGTGTCACCCTACAATTCGGTCTATTGACAAGAGGGTATTCATGAGAGAACAGTCAAGTAGTGAGGAGGGTGGCCTGCATCGATCCAATGAAGAACAATGTCGGTAAAAGGAAATCAAGCTGAACATCTGAATGGAATGGAGACATACTGAGGGCGATAGCTAGGGCACCGAAGAATCGGCTCCAGAACAACTGTCTTTGGATGATTACATCGCGTGGTTCAAATGTAGATCATACGATGAGACGAACATTATTGTTCACGAGTATTCAAATGGTTTGACGAAACCAAGTACAGTATTTATGTTTAAAAAGATACTGCATGTGAAAAAATCTCCGAATAGAAAAATTATTTGCTGGGTCTCGTCATGAGAAAATTTGTACCTCAGATTGCGATTTACTTTCACTGATTGGAACGGCGCGAAGAACGAAGCGAAACTCAAGTGATTTGTTTAGAAAATTTTTATTTGATGAGGGATTTCACAAAACAGGTTTGTATTTAACTGCAAATAGTGGTCAGAAAACGTTGGCCAGGTATAGAGCTAACACTCACATAAAAACTTAGTGTAAGAAGATAAAAGCTCGGTTACCGAACACTAATAAAATGTGAATGAGAGTATCTCATTTCACACTTAGGACAAATGAGCATCATTGGTTCGCACAAACCTCGTGAAAGGTTGAGGTGAGCAGTTTGCCTTGGAAACATGGTATTACAATGGAAACGACAAGCGGTGACTCTGTTTTAACAGCAAAAAATCACTGGAACGAGAAAGCGTTAGAGTGCGAAAGGGCCATTAACTACATGAAACAAATTTGAAAGGCTTCCTACGTATTCGTAAGCCAGTCATTGTCAGGAGAGTTCGCTGTTGTCAAAAGTGGTCAATATAGTCACCGGCTGATTCATTTGTCCATCAGAGGACTTAATAAAGCGATGAGTGTGTCACCTTATCGCCGAGTAACCACTGATAAAATGAACATCCACTAATTTGTTTGAGGCAACAGACAGAGGTGAACACAATATAAGAATGGCGGAACAACCGTAGAACCTTAAGTAAAAAAACTTCAAATGAAAGTTGCACTTACTGATCTACGGTATCATCTAGAGCGTTTGGGTCTGCGTACAAATGATACATGAACAAAGCGGTGTAGGCATACAGACGTTGCTGGCCAATGTGAAAAAGACTGGGAGGAAGCCAATCCTGTGGAGGGATTATACCTGGTGGAGGAAGACCGTATCTGCAAAGGAAAATGAAAGAATTCCAGAGAAAAAACTAGTCGCCGTGCAAGAGGTATGGAATTAACAGGACCAAAATAACGAATAATATCGACAAGCAACTGGAGGAAACAGGTTCCCAAGATATATCAAATTAGGTTCTGCCGTGCACTTTGCTACCGTCGTGAACGAGTTTATTCTACTATTATCGAGGTATTGACTACTACTTCATAAAACCCGTCCTATGCTGCCATAAAAGTAGGACCAGGAGAGGATGCGTGTGGTGCTAGTAGATAGCAAACCGTTCGTGAGTAGGTTGTTTGGTTCAAACTGAAATCCTGAAGGCCAGAACAAAACAGTGCCTTTTTAAGGTGCTGGTACAATATGCATGTGAGTTCGGCTGACAGGAGGGAGTACAAAGTCTGGTCGCACAAGAGCCCGCAATTCAAGCTGGAAAAAGCTTCGCTGATAAATCTGTGGCTCTAGTGCAACAGCAAGCAGCTCCATCCCACCCCAGCCAAGTGGAATACCAAAATGCAACTTCGATGGAGTGTTTCCTTTTCGGAGGAGTGACTAATATGAACGGTCTCCGACGTGTCTGCATCTGGGAAAAATTTCGCTTGTCTCTGAGTATATCTCATAAATTTTACTAGGATGTGATGAAACTTCTCACTCACCGGAGTGAAACACTGCACATATATCATTTCATATGAGCATCACGGATCTGTAAAGTAGTCACCACAAACGAGTAATTCCCATGCTACCTGGCCACAATAAACCCATAAAATATAGCAGTCTATTGTACAATACTTTAATGTGAATTGTATGAGTACAAAACAGAAATCGCAAATATTTGGAACATAGAAAACACCGGGTTATCGCGTACAAGCCATGCTAATTTCAAGCTTCAGGACCAGCAATCTGTATGCGGTTAAATTATCTGTGGAATAGTATAACAGCAGTCATGATGACGTCGGCGCTCGACCTCTGAAACTAGACCAAGGGGAACCAACAATGACGCTAGTTCCGATTGATCTGTAAAGCAGTCAGTTCTGGAAACAGAAATGGTTCTTTATGTGGTCCTGGAGAGTTTACTTCCTCCACAGGGAATGGCAACAGAACAAACGACTCCTTTTCACAAAGATGTCTCTTCAGAAGGAAAGAGTCCGTCTTGGGAGAGTACCACACTTAAGCAGGTACCACAAAGACAGCAAACACAGTGGGCCGCACCTCAAATGAATGTGTAAGTTTTTGACGGGCCACTTGTCTGTCTAAGGCTAACTTGGAGCGACTTGATCACGAATAGGTTTATTGAACCCAGACTACATCGCCGTTCTTCAGCGGCATGCGCACGGCATATTTCTGAGGCTATTACTCATCACAGGAGATTCTCGGTGTTGAGTAATTCATGAATACTTACTCTGCAGGTGTTACAACAAACAAAACTATGATAGTAGTTAGAGCAGTACAAACTGGCAAGGAAGGGGTAAGGAGGATTCTAACGTATCTCATAGGAGGCAAACAAACGTTACCACACAACGGGGGGTGGGTCACAAGGAGCTGGTGTCACCCACGAGAATTCGACGAAATTACTTTGCAATATGGAGTAACCATTCAAGGATAGTTAGGTGGATTACCGTGTAATAAGATGTTTCAGTGATGTGATACCACTTATACGGATGACGAAAACCACTTGGAAGCCAGCTAAAGTTCCGCTCATCAGACAGCCGGTGTCCAAGCTTATTTTGCACTTACATAGCAGATCTGCCACATGTGGAGTTACACAATTACGTACACGTGAAGATGGTGTAAAAGACGGGCGCAACTGACATATACTGTATAAAAATACTTCCATCTTTTAGCTATCAGCGCAACCGAAACGCGACCTGGCAATTAGGAATCACAGTCCGTATAGTCTGAGCATTTCATGAACAGTATTGCTCGTTGCTCGAGGAGCCAGTCAACACGTGTGACCGCGTGATGTGGATCCCGTGATTGAAGGATGAGCGGCGCTATATGCTGTCTAAGTGCGAGTTAATCACATTGCTGATCAGCCACTCGTGGCCGAACGGTTAAGTGTTCAAACTACTAGCCAGGAGGTCACGGGTCCGAGACTCTCCGGAGTTTCGTGAGATGCGCACTGCTGATGATTCCTAATAAGGATGAAACAGCTATACAGTACTTCTCGGCTTTTCAGCATAGATTGGCTTCACTTACAGGATGAAATCCCCACAAAAACTCCTAAATCTCCTCACACTACTAACAGTATTTTAAATTTCAAATGAGTGTTTAATTTCAGAGAGGAGTTGATTCTCACTGCAGTCAAACACATGTCTGCAAATTTATCGATAGCAATATCAGCGTTGAACGACGTACATTCCTAATTTACCCGAATCCTTTATCCATTTGAATGATAGTTCATGTCCACCTGGTGCAGCCTGTTAAAAACGGATCATCAGACATGGTAGCTTTGGATTAACATTATATTACCCGTCAGTCGTGGAAATTAACGGGGAACGACAAAAACGCCCCAGTCCTTGCTGGCTTCCGAACGAATACTGGGTTCATACCAAGTAACTGAGTATTTCAAAGGAAAAGAATGAATGTTTCCCCTATGTAGTAAGGGAAGAACGACCGAAACTCATCGGCAGCCGACAACGGTTTTCGTCCCAATTGAAGTACACCAGCTAGGTGTAACCCACAGTTTCAATCAACCTTTTATTTGACAAGGAAACTAAATCGTGTATTATTATTAATATTATCACTTACGCACCCATTCGCCGAAAAAAAGGTTCAGGCGAGCCTTGAATCAATACCTTATTTGCGATATTCAACGCGAGTTCAGTTGCACCGATACTCAAAGTATCGGAGATGCTCGACATATATCCACATGACAACAGTTTAGTGTGCACACGAGTGATTATTCAAAATAATGGAACTAGAACTAATGTGTCGCTTGGTGGTTAGAGTTAAGAACACAAATAGCCCGATTTCTGAAGCCAAGGGCTTACTAAGATGTCAAAAACCACGGAACTTGGCGAAAACAGTCATCAGTATATTCTGGTCGACAAACGGTTGGCTTCAAAAACTTGAATTAAAGCGACGGGTCTAAGCGATTTTGAAACAACTTACCGCATCACAGCATTAGCAAAAGAGGTCCTATTCTCAGGACCGAATCCGTAAATAAACATATGACCATTTTCGCAAGTAATTTTGGCGTCTAGTTTGTTGACCGCCTCCCGCCAGACGGCGCACACCGCTGGATCCGGATGCCAAGACGCGGTTGCCCACATATCGCTGAGTAGGTTTCCAAAAGCAACCGGCTCCAAATTAGCGACTCGTTCATCAGAATCTGATAAGTATAATACCTCTTCGTCATCATCAGCCCCGACATTCAACTTTTCCCGCTTTCGCTGTGGATAAAAAGTACAGACTGAAGTAGACCGGACTGCTTGGGGTAAAAATTTATTGGTGGTTTTCGTAAGTCAAAAATAGCTATTAGTGCAAAAAATGCTGAGGTCACACGATTGGCCTGATTGAACCGACACCCAACCATTCGGAACCGAGCACAGAAAAGTCGCGGCAAGCCTTCATAGTTCTAATTCACACTTTGGAAGGTGTTCTCCGGTTTGGAACCTAGCTGTGCCTGCTTGATGGCCTCAACAGGTATGAAGCTGTGCTGTGCACCTCTTTTTGACTCAAAGCGATGAAATCCAGCAGAGAATGGCACAAAATCTCCAACGCACACAGAGATGATCAGTAATATTCTCAGGAGAGTAACCCGATGAGTGGTCGCTCGAGAAATATTTCGACAATATTGAAATCAAAACTGTGTAGAACGGTGGCCTGTCATGGATAAGGAAAATTAAGTCACACTACTGTTCAGTTAGTCACGGTCCAATGTTACGGGTTCGAAGTCGTCCAGACCTCGCGACAGGTACATTGCTGACAATGGAAAACTGATGAATATCGTTTGAGAATACGACACGTTTTTACACAGGATCCGAGGAAGAACATCCTGTGAATTGCCCTGTCTCTTCAACGTCGTCCATCAAGCACCACTATGGTGTGTAGAGCAGCGTTGAGGTCACTCGTTTTTCTTGATTTCCTACACTGAAGTTCAACAACCTCTATACATGGCGCTCGAGGTAGCCGTCCAATAAATTAACCATTTGTTCGGCTTTTTGTGTGTACCGTAATTATGTTGAGCGCTGAAGGGATGAAAAACGCTATTGGGACCAGCCCGAACTAAATTCAAAAGGCAGTACATCCCAGGACCAGAAGATAACGTTTCCGCACACTCATCATTAAAATACCTCGCGAAATTGCTCTTGAATCCTTCCACACCGCACGACTCTCTTCTTCGGCACACCAGCTTTTTAGAAGCCTTGTTGTTATGTCCCTCATATGTCTGAGCGAGTTTATATCTACATCCGTGTGCATGACAGTCAGATATCCAGGATGGAAACATTGGCCTAGTGGGTCAAACTGTGCGGGTCTATCTTGAAATACCACTTTTACTCGATCCTGTGAGGAAGACGGAAGGAAATGATAGTTGCACGTTCATATGTATGAACCGACCGTGGTTTTCTGTACAGTTTGTTCGCCTACCACATAAATGGAGCTCCAAAACATGCTCTATGAAGATTCGGCTCTCGTTTTTGCATAACATGGCGTAAAACCCCCAGCCATACACACCGTACAGATCGCACTTTTATTATCATTGAACATCACTGTCCTGCATTGGTGATATCATACGATATGACTTTGTGCTTCCTGTGAACTCTCAGGTGTTTCTGTATTCAAAATAGTTGCTACCAATTCATTTATGACCCTCAGAAACTTACGCATAGCATCCTTTGTAGTTCATGCTAGTTCATGTTTTTTGGTACCCCACTTAAATAGACTGACGAGGAAATGGTTCACCGAAATTTCAGGTCAAGCACATTTAATGGCAATCCCTACGCCGCCTATTCCGGTAGATAACTTTTCTACGCATTACTGATAACAAGAATCCATGTGCGATTCTTCAGTCGACTCAGATGAATTGTCATATTACTCACATAAAGAACACAACCCACTAATGAGTTTTAACTAACATCGAGGACACTCCAAAAACTGGTTGAATCTGAGTACGGCGCCTACTGAGCGCATCCCAGGAACACTTATTGATTGACTGAATGAAGTAGCTCTGGTGTTTCGCGCCCGTTCAGCTCGCTAAATTATTTCTTAAAGAGATCTGTGCCGAGAGAATCAAAGCTGACCGCAAATTTACTAAACAGCTAACTCAAGTGATATGTGGTGAAAATTGAGTGTCATTAGTTGAAGTCCAATAAAAACTGGAGACCTCAACAGCGTTTCGAACATTAAACTACCGTAGCAACAATTGTGTTGTGTATTCGAAAAGTCAACCATTGACCAAATACTACGTAGCAAAGATTGCCATGTAAAAAGAAAGCAATGAGAGGCCAATCTGGGACTGAAATGAAGCACTTGTCTTCAACATATCAGCTAATTTTGCATAGATAGACGCATCAAAAGATTGTTTGACGATGTAAGACATTACAGGAATCTCCCAGAATATGCTATGGATTGCGAACCTATGACATCGCTGTTTGGCAGCCGAAGATAGTAGGTTGTAGAGATAACTGAAGAGTGGTGGGTTGGGTAAATGAAGGATTCGCCGCGCCTACTCAAGAACCAAGTGGAATGACGTTGATGATCCAAATAACAGTAATCTGGCGTCAAAGTTGTCCGAAAAAGGGACATTTACAATTAAGGAACTGGGTAACGTCTTATTCACTGTATATGAATAAGTTCATCCGTCTGGTGCTGCATAGAAATTTTCCGTCTAAGTGTGGATATAGTGCAGTCGCATCCCATCAATTTCCAGAAAGTTGATCAACCCAAACGTACTTTAGCTGGGCTGAGAGCAATGCGAAATCAAGCCAGTTAGTTAACCATGAGCCCAAAGATGCAGATTCCATTTACATATAGAAACTCACCCATCTATTGAGGAGTTCTGCATCGGAAACTACATCATCCGATTCCTCACCGGAGGGTATGTAGGAAGGATCATTATCACTGTTCCCACCACCTTCCTCGGATGCTTCGAGATCAGGAGCGATTTCTTCGGGTTCAGACGTAGGTCGCGGTCGACGAACCCTATTGGGATTGGCAGGTCGTCGAGCTTGCTTTCTGCGCCGGCGTCTCGAGGCACTGGTCCTTTGTTGACCTCTAGGCTTGCTAGGATCAACGCCAACAGCTTGACGAAAACGCTCGTATCGACGGCGTATTTTGTCGTGTGCAGGAATTTCTTCCACAAGATCATTGTTGTCATCTGATAGGTCACGCCCCGCACCTTTGGAACGACGTGAATCTCGTCCACGATCAATGGTTGCATCAGTTGAAGATCCGATATCGTCTTGATCAAGTATCTGGAGACTATCCTCCTCTGACTCAGGCGCATGACAGTGTTGTTTTAGCCTCCATGACGCCTTGCTAACACGCCGCGACAACTCCGATGGGGCACCTTCGGCCTCTGCTTTGCATAGACGATTGTGCCGCTCACGTAGCAGACGGTCCCAAAAAGCAGCATAGCCTAGAGCCTGTAAAAATGCACATATTGTTGGAAGACGAACGATGATGAAATCAAACGAACGAATCAAACACAAGAAAGAAGGCTGATACTGGTTGACGACCCCTTCAAAAGCTGTACGCACTTAAACCTTACGGGTTTCTCCTATCTGATAACCACAGAGCGCGAAAACACACGTACTTGTGTTTACCAATTTAATGAACATAAAAAAGTTTCCATCAGTAAAATGGCTTTGAAATCAACGAGCCGTAAGACCACACATACCGCAGCTTCTACCGCTTCGTCTAGGTTTTTGGTGTGCCTATACAGTCACGGCACTAATAGACAAGACCAGGTTGGCGAGATGAAATGCTATAGATTCACCAGAACCGCCTAAATTATTGATTGAATAAACGACTGTGGGCAAACACAAACGATGGCACGCAGAAAATAAATACATCTGCTTAGGCTGGCCATCATACATATGAACATACTATGCACGAATCGAAGGCATTGCAGCTCATGCAAGGAAGATTGAGCGCAGGACCCTGCTAAGTGTGTGCATAAGTGACTCGAAGTTTCGCCGGCACCTACAACACAAACTGGAGCACAGAACTGGAATAACTAAGAGCACACTAACAGCTGTAAGACCGGGTTCGTATGATCAAACTAGGCTTAAAAAAGTGACTTGTACTACCACTTCCATGGCTCGTTTCATGAAAACGTTGCCAAGGTGCACTTAGTGCGAGGTCACACACCGCTCCTGGGTCACTTCATGTTCGAATTTCCGACTTTCCATATTATCACCATTAATTCATATATAACTTTCTCATTCACATTTAAGTTGAGGCAGTGGTCTTCTTGGTCTAGTGCGATTATTATGGTTAGTCAACATTGCACATCCTTGCCGTGCCGGGATTTAACCCCAAAAAATTGGAATGTGAGGTGAACAGGTCATTAATACTTCACTGGTTCACGCTGGACGAAACTGAATTATTTCGGCTGAAAAGGTGAACGATTAGTGATGCGAGTGATTTGTCCAGAGTCCCGAACGACGATCCAGCAAGTGTCTTGATTGTGATGAATGATCGTCCCACTTGTCGGAACTTCCCAGACAGGTGGTGCCACGGACGTCTGAAGCTGGACACTTTTGATTAGTTGTGGGTGTTCATGGGATTTTCAGAATTTGTATTCGTATCACTCTAGTTGGAATGGTCCTTCTAATGTCTTCACCAACTGCACTCTTTGCTTGGGTATGAACGCTATGCTTGTTCACTCGTTACAAGTTAATTCTTGATAAATCAGCAACGGCTCATGTGACTGAATACGGAGGATTTGGGACGGTCGGTCGGGCTTCGAAAGGTGGTCTTACAGCTGTCAAGTTGTTCCGACAAACAAGCGCTAATTTGGCACCTACGAGTTTGGAGGAACAAACAAAAGCTTAGTCAAGCAAGGCAACTAACCTGGGTTGAACTATCTTCCTCTTGCGGTGTGGCGTCCATAACTGCGTTTATCTCAGTTTCAGCTGAGGTTTCAGGTGGCGGAGTAACGGTTGTCTGGGATTCAGTGGGGACCCTTTTCTCCTCTGGAGTGACAACTGACGTAACGTCGAAGTGAGCAACACGAAAAGCGTGTAAATATTCATCGGCAGTTGATCTGGCTTCCTCCTCATTGGCCTCAGCTTCCAGTTTAGCACGGTCCAATAGCCGAGCAAGAGCATCCGCATTGTAGACTATCCTTTCCGAATCAGCTAAAGCCAGAATAGATACATGCATGGAATCTAAAAGCGCAAACAGAAGCCAGTTTCCACACTGGTAACAAGGACCTACAATGAGCATCTATCGTAAATGGCGCACGACCACTCCATATGAAGTGGAAATCGGGGAAACCGGAGGACCAAACCGAGTACTTATCTTTATTTTTAATGAAAAATTTATACGGGATCCCACCACTTCAAAAGCCGTCTATTCATACACGCGTTCGACGGGCACGGTTGCGCTTAGATACAACTTGGAGAGCATAAGTATACCGAAAGGAAGCCCTGAACTCAATGATGTCCTGGTATAGCAACAGACATTCTGTCTATACCAATAAGATTCCCTCTTTCTAAGATTATGGTTTACACAAAAAAACGAACAATATGGGGAAAGAATGGGCCCTTCAACACGATGAAGCCCCAAATCAGTGAAAAAGCTTCCAAGAATGAGACAGATATGGCAATACAGAGTCGGGAGCAATTTAGACAAATACCAAACTTGGTTCAGTTCCTGACTGAGCAAGTGGACAGGAACAAGAAAATCAACTTTTGATAAAAGCTATCCTCTTGTATACCCTCTGATGTGGATGCCAATGGGAAATGTCGAATCAATGCAAGACCGTACTTTAGGAGGCGCCTGCCTATGCCACAAGCGTAGTGAATCAATGCATATGGTAACCAACCTTTCTCATCAATCACGCTTGCGCCCGTTCTTTCGAACTTTATTATGTTCGAGTGGTCTAAAATCGAGCAAGGTGTCAGAAGACGTCGGAAAAGAATGAGATAAATATCAATGTGTTTAGTTAGGCATGAGACCATTAGCCCTGATCGGTTTACCAAGCAACACAACCGAATACAACTGCACTGGTATTTTGGTTCCCGACGGAACTAAGTGTTTTCGTCAGAAACAAGAAATTAACTGGTTCTTTGGATGTCAGTTCTGGTAACCGTATTGAAGACAAACACCAATGCTTCAGCAAAGGAAGGACAGATATGCATCGTGAACAGTACATTTCAAGACATCCACTCAAAGGTGTAGAAAATTCTGATAAAAAAGCGGGGCTGAAGATTATTATTATTAGTGTTAGCAACAGACGGGATTCCAGGTGTTGTAAAATCAGTTCTGGCGCTCTGAGTTGTGTGAGAGAGGAGGCGTAGCTGAAGAAGTATTCACCGAAGCATACGGCCTCGACGTAACATTAGTCTGGTTCCAGCGAGCTATTAGGGAGATCTCTTTTACGCAGTATATGCTGGTTTCGAAACCAAGAATGTCTAGCGACAATGGCAGGGTACAGTGCTATTGGGGGAAAGTTACTGATCTTGTTTTTTTTCCAAAAAAACAGACGCATAAGGTGCTTTGAAAACAGCACGTACCTTTCTCCAACCGGATGCAGAAAAACTAACGAACAAAAGAGATGGATTTACTTTCCCTTGTCTATCTTACGTCATGAAATTAATCATCAACTTTTTAGGGGCTGAACACCGAGCAACCTATATCCCCCTCCCGCTATCCACTATTCATCACAGCTGCACGGGAAAAGCTGCTTATCAGCGATATTTGAACACAGTGCCTCTCGGAAGTGAGGGCCTCCAAGGTGGAGATGAATTTGGATAGTTTCGAGTGTGTACCCGGGCGCGAAACAGAGTGATAAAATAACATTTCTGGTTGCATGCGGGTATCATTTTGATTCGCCTTTCCATCGGAGGAGGAAAGTGTACCAGAAGGCAGAAAACATCTGTAACCGGTGTACTAACCCATACGGCTGACAGCAACTAAAATAGCTATCCCAATATAACACATGTGTAACCAAAAGTTCATCAGGATACCTGAAAAAATTGACAACGCTAGCTCTTTGTTTGGTCCACTCATCATGTCCTTGAATAAAAAATAAAAATAGCTCAGCTGTAACATTCTGGTCTAGCTGCCATTTCATTCGAAGGAAGCACGAGGGCTGAGATACTACCGGGTTACCCAAGCCTGGACAAGAACAATCGACATTGCGGGTTGGGTTCGAACCACGAGCCTTCCCATTAGTAATTTCGCGTCTTAACCAGTGAGCTCGAGCTCATTATTTATAAGATATCTATAGTGTATGTCAGACCGACGACAGGTCCATCCAGCTCATTGATCATTGGTTTCCGGCTTCTCTCGAACAGCTATAGCGCCGACATTAAAACTGGTAGCTCTCAAAATAAGCATGGAATCGAAAATTTGCGTAATAAGAACCAAAGGACATACCTGAATTTTCGACATTTTCACCTGAAACGGAAAAGCGGGATTGAGGTCAGGGAAATATATGCAGCTTACACCATTGTCATAAGTGGCGGTAATAATATCTAGTGCGGATACCATCTGTGCTAAGAGTTAGAAGTGACATTCTGTGACCACCACGGTAAGCAGCAGGCGACACACTGGTTACACATGCGTCTACCATGGCATCGTGGTTAACTGGTCCATCATTCAGATGCACAGTGAGGTCCAACTGTTCATCTTCCCCTCGTTTGATGTGACAAATAAGGATCATTAACTGCGCATGCTGAAGCCCTTCATACCGGTTCATTCCACCAGCTATCCAAATTTGTTCCCTCCGATTTAGGCCAACTGAAAGGCGTTCCAGCTGTTCAAAGCATTGTCCTGTACAGATATGCACAAAGTTGATTAGCACAGTCTGATGTAACAGGCCAGTCCGGAAAGGGATACTAAGCTACGAGATATGATCAGTAGGCAGGACTGGCAATACGCAACGTGCACAGATCACAATTTCCAACCAACTGCATATGACAGTGTTCAGAATGGTTCGAAAAAGCCGCCAAATTACTGAGAACATCAGAATGGCACTTCGAAACTCAGACAGGTGGGTTGCTCACAGAATAATGGAGATACATAGGAACGACAACATACTTAAACTTCGAGCGGCTTTTTTCAAGTCGTTCTCATCCAACATGTCATCCACCGCAAACAAAGCTTCAATTCCACAACGAAGCATGTCATCCATTTCAGCACGGCTCAAACGATTCGAAACGGTACCTTCTCGTGGCTGAGCTGGCGCTGACGAGGGTACAGTGAGCGATTCGGGCAAGGCCTTAACAGACTCTTGATTCTTGGATGACGCCTCTGTGGGTTCTTGGTCAGCTGGAGCAATAGGATCCTCAACAGTCCCGACAGGCATATCGCTTTGAGCTTTCAGAGCCTTTTGCTGGATTCGTTGCTGTTGCTGGTTAACTACTAGGTTCGTAAGCGCCAATTTTCGACGGGCCACAAAATTGAGACGTTCCTCCATACTGTGACGCGTGACGAAACGATACACAACGACGTGACGAGACTGACCAATGCGATGAGCTCTTGAAAGTGCCTGAAGGTCACACTGGGGGTTCCAATCTGAATCGTACAGGATAACCTGTCAAATGAATGCAGGAAAATAAGAATGATACCATCAGAATGTTTGTGACGAAGACGGACTTTTACCAAAGACACAGTATTGCATACAGTGTGACAACGGGCTACGGAGGTTACTTCGTACTGTTCCGAGACGTCGGAGGAGCAAACCTCTGATGAAAAGCGGACCTATCGATTAAAGTGGGAGCGACCTTTACAGAACATATGGAGCCTCCAATATTGTGGACTCAGAGTAACGAACGAAGCTTTCGAAGGAAATCAGAACACTGCATGTACTTTAACCCACACATCATTATCCTGATGCGACTATTCTCTTTAGTATGTGCTTTGACGTGGACTAATCAGAATGATCGCGCCAGTACAGAAGAAGGACTTTTCAAATGAGTGATGTGCATATCAATTCTACATGCAACGGATGTACCTATGTTCGTACACGTTATAAAACGACACAGCTATTCTCGGAAAAAACGAAAGTCGTTCGTTCCGTGAGTAACAGGTCTTTCGAGCGCTAGAAAAAGGCACTAGTCTGACTCACATCAGTGATGTTTGAGACGAGTTTTTTTAGTTCTTACCTACACGTATTCAAACATGGTAGGTCGAGTCAAGCATTCTACACCGCTAGGTGGCGAACGTTCCTCGTGACTTTATCGCGAGCCTCATTAGTCTTCAGCGCAATCTATGGGAACATCCCTTTTCAACTGATTGGTTTATACCAACCTTATTACCTGCATTCGAATATGTGTGCGTGTTCGCATAGCGAAGTTGTGTGAAATCTTGGGCCAACATTGTTAAAGACACCCGTTTAGAGTGGTGTTACAAGGATTCTGAATACTTTGCATTTCCGCCAAGTAATGTCAGTCATGCGGACTACGTACTCTCGTGATATGGTTGCCTTTTAGTTGAAAGCGCTCATATAGCTTGTCGATCATTGATTTCCATTCATAATAATTCGTGGTAATTGTCTGCATCCAAAAAAGCGGAATTACGTAATCCACAGGAATCAATTGGAGTCGTATCACGTTCAGTAAGGGTTAAGTAATGCTACCGTTCCGAAGTGACCATTACTGTGAAGTCAGGAGGCTTTGATGAGTCAAATTCGAATGTGCGTCCCAATGGGTCTTTAAAGAACAGCTTCGTCCACTGAACATGTCTGTCCGGTTCTGTACAAATCACCGGCGCGACGGCTCTCCTAATCAAAGGCTTAGGCCTAAGCTCCGAGCGCAGTCTACGATGACCTGGGTGATTTTGATAACGAATGTCAGAGAACAAAGGTGTGAAGCAAAGCCAAAAGAGCAGCTTGCGTACGAGCTCACGTGACGTGATCGTCAACAATAGTAAAGGCTGGATGACGACGTGGCAGGCTGAAAGTTTGAACGTGGCTGTCTGGAGCTAAACTCCGATTCCCACGTGGATCAAAGAGCGTCATGCTGCACGATGATCATTTGTCTGATGAATGAACGGTGACTGTTCCAGTGGCAGTTCTACAGGAAAACTACCTATTGGCTCCACGTAGTCCCTCAGTGACTAGGCTCAAGGGGATAGGATATCGTTAAACGGTTCCGATTTGAACTGATCCAAGGAGTGCTGCGCAACCATTACTTGGACCGACAGAGACAAAATGTACCGACTTTTTGGACGAAAAACCACATCAGTCAAATGACATGAGAACTAAAAGCTATCGGGGACGAAGGTTAGAACACATTAAGCTGTAAGGAAAATAAGCACCAGTTAAACAGCACCTGGCCAACGGAACAGCGCAAAAACGTACAGTGTCTGCCGAAGCCAGGTTGATCCCCTCGCCACCAGCACGCGTTGAAAGAAGAAATATGAATGTTTCACAGTTCCGGGCGTTAAATCGATCCACAATTATTTGTCGAAGTGGGCCTTTCACCCTGCCATCGATTCGCTCAAATGCGTACCTAAATAACAGTGGTGAAGGAGAAAGTATTAAGCAATACGCAACAAGGCGTAGGCTGCATGAAACTCGGCAGTGGTGATAGCGGCAAAGCAGCAATCTGTGCACTCACATGCACCCAGCCAAGTAAAATGTTATTAGAAACAAAGTTTAAACAAGTGACATGGCAGGATCGGGGAGATGGTTACTGAGATCGATAGTTTAAATTTCTGGTCTGCATAACTACCAGGATATTTTATCACAATAACAAGGATACGCACAACTGGGCAACCCTAAGTATCCGATCAGGCACCGCTACTGCTTTTGTCGTTCTGCACTTACGGAGTAATGACTTTTTGCGAAGTAGTCGATTCAACAAACACCAGCTTTATGAAGGTTTTGGGACGTTGATCTTGAAGCGAACCAACATTAGGACCGTCCAGTCGAAGTGGAAGCCCACTACAGTGAACTCTCGATCCAGTAAACCGCTGAATTAATGAACAACTCAATATACTCTGAAGTTTGCATTCCCCTGAATCGCACAAAATCAGCTCGCTTTGGAGAATTTTCGTTTTCTACCGCGGTCACCCGCTTGCACTGAGTTTCGACAGCTTTTGCTAGAAGACCTACACAAGAAATATCCCATCAACCACCAACTTATTGGTATACGCCTGAATAACTCACTGTCTTCTACCGCTTTTCTACGTACACGCACTCCATTAGAAACCAAGTAGATTCAATGTCACTCTTGGTGCGGATTGGTCAATAAGCGACCCTTACCCGAACTCACGCACTGATGTGCTGTCTGTAAGAAACTCAGGACTTCACTTACGTCCCAAGGCTGAATTCAGCGAAGATGTTCAACCACCGTCTATCTGGGGGAGTCCGAAAATATCAGCGTCAGGCTACGCAAACGATGGGACAGCTCTAAGCGATACGGTCGAGGCTGCGTTGTTAGTGGTTCCACATTGACAACAGGCTCTGCTTGATACGACCTAATCGGTTACTAGGCTGTTCGGACGAATAACATTCGGTATAGTTTGCTGATGCGTTACGTCACACCGATTTAGCTAGTTACGGGCTGGCGCAAAGACAGAAAACTCTTTGGGACTCCACACTCTTCCCCGAGTTAATAGGCACTCGCCGTTCAATAACGCAGAACATTGGGCACCAATCAACATGTCCATCTTTGAAAAATCTGCCAACAATTTGTTTACGGAGACGCTGTGAAACCTGACAGTCAGGACATATCCTCGAGAAGTAGCTGCTTCCTCAAATCCTACAAAACGGTTCCGAGTTATCCGTGCCATTCACACCAAACAAAGGGTCGGAGAAGAACCTGTGAAGTTGACAGTATACAAACTTCTAATCCCCGATACAGCCTAGAACGGTCGATGGAACACTTCCGCGTAGTTTACATGACCTCCAAAGATAGCGAACGTCCACAGATTTATTGCGAAAGATCATTGTGCTCCGAATTAAGAAGCAAAAAACCAAAGCACCAAGGCCAGAAAATTTATCTTATGCTGAAGGTGATCGTGAACGGATAGTAAAAGCACCCAAAGATATCTGTCGTGAGAAAACTTTTTGAGTATGGGCCAAAGAGAATATCTTGCTTTCAAACAAGCTATACACAACGGATGTAGCATTAATCTGATTGCAGCTGCATGCCAATGGTTTGCATCGAATTCTCTCTGCAGGGTGTCTCACACGATAGAAGAAGCGATGTGCAGGAAGCGGGTTTTAGCTATAGCTCATGAGGCTTCTCCCTACCCAGCCATGTATTGAGTGGAAACAAAGGGATAGTCTACAACCCGGGGACGAAGTATGAAAACACTAACCAATGAACTCAGTCGGGTTGACAACTACCGCTTCCTTGGATGGGGACCGTAGTACTTGACTCATCAGTGGTTGAGGGCACCGACAGACATGACTCAGTCAAGCAGTCAGTGGTGCTCCTGTATCAAAGCTGTTGGCTTTAATGCGTAGCTCTCCAGTCACCCGTTCTTTAAGGCGACTAGCATGACTCCGTTACCTCCAATACCCGACTAGGTCTCTTCTGCTATCCCATTTTTCATTGACCGAAACTGGAACCACGTACCGTTGGTATACGGTCTACAGCTGATAAACTGAACTTTCTGTGGCTCCGTAGATCATCAGCTGCCAGAACGCTGCCACACACACCCTCCTCCAAATCGTTCATCCGAATAGGGACTCGCCCTGTAGAGGGCCCACTTTGCCCATGAACTTCACCATTGCGTCGGTGTGTGAAACGTCAGATCTCCCTAAGGCTACCGATATTTTTCTTGCAATTATAGCTCTGCTACTAAGCAGGAAGGGCCAGCATTCTTCAGAAATCAGGGTCGCTCTTTGGCACGCCAACTGAGCTTAGCTACAGTGAACCAGGTTTAGCTTTACTGGTTACTTCCGAAGACCATTTCCTATGCTGCTTAGTAAACTTGACAACTGAGCTTTCTACACAAAAGGGTGACCCCATGAGTTGGATGCAACGCCAAAAACCACATATCGGAAGGATCGCGAGTTTAATAGTAGTTCGTCGTTTTTACATTCAATGCCATGAACAATTACAAGAATTATGAGACTAACTACTCGATGCTGCTGGTGTTCGAGCTATCCAGCTCAGGTATCTAGACAACTGCATCGTAAAAAATAAAATATTTCTATTTCTCAAAAGTGAGACGAAGATCATCTATGCCCGTCGAAAAGCGGTCAGGGGTAAAGGTATCAACGAACATCACTGTATGCTTCATGGTGCTGTAGAAGAGAACTGAAGACACACAATATCCCTTACGACTCCCCGAGGTTGCTTTCGTAGACCATATTCGTCCAGTACGTGAACCTCTGAATCACACTGGGGAATGTAGAATGAATTATTCTTCCTCCGAATGCTCCTCCAAGCCTCAGACTTCCACGGAAGTCTGGTATTCCTATAAAAGTATATTTCAGGTAGATCCAGCTTGACGCTCCACTATAAACTACTAACTCCAGTTTCAGACCGGTTAATAAGTAGGCTGTGTCCTTAAGGATAATACAAATAGATTATTTTGATAAACCAAACCTGCGGATACCAACTGTACGTTTCATCGGCATACATGACAAAGAAGTGCAATTTAACCGTCCGATTCGGTCAACACGCCAGCTTTGGCTTATCAAGGAATTCAAATCATCGTCATAATCGTCACTAATGTTCTTTACGCGATGATTAATCTGAGGGTGATGGACGGTTTAAAAACAGTGAATGACAGGTAAGAGTGGACTGACTCTAGAACCATAGGAAGGTCGCGGAGCATCCGCTTCTAGTGATGAGATTCCGCGGGTAAACTGGGCACTTAGGTCCCTAGAAGTAGCCCGTTTATTGTCCGACGTACGAAATTACTTCCCAATGGGGTCATATAGAGATATCAGAATATAAAATACAAAAGCACAAGACATAATTCCTAAAAATTGAATAGTTGACTTAATGTCCCCATCGCTCATCACGAAAAACTAGGGATTCGCTTGGTTTCTCTGAAAGAGAACCCCCTCAAAGGGGACCACTGTGACCAGGCCTCATGAGTGGTCTCCACTTGGGGAACTATTTGTATTTGAAAATCACTGCATTTCACCTGTGTGCTGGCAACAGTGTCATCAACGACCCCGTGCGCCAAAGAATGTTGAGTGACACTACGGATGAGATTGTTTCACTACATCATCTGAGATGGTTGCACGCATGTCTACCCAGCATCCACCACATCGTGTGTTACATTCATACGCTGAGCGCGGTCAGAAATGCGAGGGATGAAGAAAGGGCATTCGGTTTTCTGAGCGGGGGCTATAAGATTGCTATTGATCAGAAATACCTGAGGAAATGGCTCATAAACAAGGTCAGTGGAGGAACTGTTCGAAACTCCACTGCCGCGGTCAGTTAATTTAGTGGACAAAAAAGACTGGAATGTATAATGGCGCGGAGATAAAATGACCACATAAAAACTTCCTATCCTGTTTCTTCAATATATTTTATCTTATCTAACATGACTAATCCACTAACATCCTTGGTGGGTAGAAAATGGACACACAACGTGAACAACACGAACGAATACGAGATGGTAATTGATACGTCAATGGTAGCTAACTCAATGAAACATACCCCTCGTTTGTCAAAGCTTCTTCCAAAATATCCAGCATGGTAGTCATCCGTGAGTAGATGAGCACTCTGTGACCACCCTCGCGCAGTCCACGAAGCATTTCCATCAGAACAACCAACTTTCCGCTAACATGGACCAATGCCTTTGGTTCGTAACGAGCGTTCGGCTGATCTGGGTCTATGCGCGGTGATATGGAATCACCCGCTGGGAGTAGGTAGGGATGGTCACACACCTTCTGTAAATGGACCAAACTGTTCATCAAGCTACCACACCGCAGCTCTTCATAGTTTTTTGTCAAGATGAGCTTGTACAACTTCCTAAAAAGCAGTCAAAATTAGGCATACTGGGGGTGACAGCAAAATGGAGGTACTTTACACTGAAGGAAAGGAAAAAGTTCGATCAAAAGTGACGATAACGATGGTTGGATACATAGGGTAAAAATATGAAAATCACAAGGCGTTCAAAGCCTTTGGATAATATTCAGACGCAAAACCAACATGCGACGCAGCTGGTCTACGTCTGTGCCAAACGGGGCAAATGCCATTACTGCGCAGTTTGTTTAGCATGTCAACAAGTACAAGGTAACGGTCCGGTTGACAAATATTAACGGTGAAGCCCATATAATTGCAAGTCTTGTTCTGAGAGCGTTGAACGTTTTCAAAACTGCGGGGAATGTATGCCGCAAGCATCGTACCCATACAATGCTGCCCCGGAAAACGAACAGATAAGCAACACCGCAGGAACGCGTGGTCGGAATCCACAAAACAAGCCGTAGTCAGCTGTTGATCAGCGCCGCTGGTAACTAATAGTGATGTGGTTGGAACGTTGTTGGAGGACACCGTGTGGCCAGACGACTTCGGCTATTTCGAAAGTCAGTACTGTATAAAAACAAACTGCGGTCAGCACACAGCGCAGCACCCGTTCGCTATTGTCTAGACGTACAGAGTTTATCCCAAGTCGATCACCGAATTGAGTCTGCGAAGCTCTAAGCCTGCCCACCTATGCATTTAGATCTCCGGCAACCACAACGATATCCGAGCTTTCAGCTCTCCGAAACAGAACATTCAAGGCGTCATAAAACTTGCCCTTAATGACGTCAGCGCTACAGTCATTTGGGGCGTAAGCAGACACGACAGACAGCGAGCAAATTCCCGCCTATGAGATTCCTTCAAGGACGTTGCCAGACAAACCTAACAGAGGTGACCATCAACCGGTATCCAGTCAAGCGAGGATATTTCGGTCCGGTGACTTAGGACGATCCCGACTCCTGTATATCTTGCCGCAGTGGCCTCTGAATTGCTAGAGGTGCACAGCCGGAAGCGAGTGGAGAGTGATGCGACAGTTAACTTAACCACTGCGTTTGCATATTTGATTCTTGTTTCTAATGCATAGAACATATCAATATCAAGTTGGTTTAGTGTGAGAACAGGAGCAGCTTGTTGTCCTGCTTGCGTCAGAGTGCGAACATAAAAAGTGGACAGAAAGACTGGGCGTTGAGGCTTGAAGATGGATTTCCAGATGCTCGAGGCTGTCGGCGCCAGCTGACGCGCAAATGTTGCGGCCAAAGCCGACGCAAGACGAACACGGTTGTCAGTCTTAACGGATGGGTCTACAAGGAGAGACTTACTGATGAGGTGGGTGGAGGGGGAAGGAAAAGTATGTGAAAGAAGGGAGGCGTCAGCAGTAGCCCGTTTTCGTTTACGCGCCCTGCTGTATGCAGCAAGTACGGCGACTCGGCTGGTGGAACTACGCGACGGCCCACGTGGTATGAGATTGTTTTAAGTGGAATTCATGGTTGAACGTGGGCTACGATAGTGCCAGGTCGCCCACACTTAGACAGGAGAACGATCAAGGTCCTCGACCAAAGCCTTTGACTCAAAAGCCTGACCGCAGGGCAGCCGTGTTAGGTGGGAAATGAGAGTGCATTACCATTTTTGTAGAACAAGTCGCCATACATGTTCCAACACCCCAACTTAGAGGACTAGGATACAGCGTTGGTCAAACCTCTGGACATTGACCCACCTGGTATGACAGACTCTGTGAGTGTCGCAAGCATACACCCCGGAATAACTCAATAGATCACGGAGGAGCCCAAACAGTCACTCCACTCTCTTCGTGACAAAATAATATTACCACATCTGTTTATGGCCTCATACTTGCAGATGATTTTAATAGAACACGTATTTTTATTTGATTTGATTGCATTAATATATATATAGGTTTATGTGAAATGGATATCGGAAAAATACAGTTTTTTTCATATACTACCAATCGCGTTACGCCTGCCGAAATAAACTCTGGCACCTTGACTGCAGGTCCGACTTTGAGCATGATGGGGATGATGTGAGAATCCAGATTAATTATACAACTGGTGATCATTTGAATAAACTAAAAGAAACGAAGTTAAAGTACGACATAGACAAGTTCATTGCTCAGTCCGAATGTCGTTGGGAATCTGGATGCGTTTACCCGAGTCATTATAGTCATGTCAAACTCAAGACATTGTGTTCCTCAGGGCGCAGCGCTCCAGTGGTATAACAGGAGTGCTTGTACTGCGCTGGAAACAACGAACCAGAAAATCGAAATCGGAACGCGATGTTGCTCCAAGCAATTCTGGCTCCTAGGTCATCGGGGTAGACATTTATCGGGGACATCACACGAATGTTTATCCCCACTTGCCTCGGAAATACGATGCTAAGCAAAACGGCATTACCAGACCGAAAATAAGCTGAGATCTACGCCCTTCAGAGAAGCATGAATAGGATTTAAAGATTTATTACAAGCATCTTGAATATTCGAATCGTTCAGCAGTAACACCCTTTCGGTGGCAAGCTTCCATACCAGTCGAGGGAAACACGAGGGTCTAGACACTGCCATGTTGTATGAGCCTAGACAGAAGCAGTGGAGATGCCTGGGTTGGGTTCGAACCATGGGCCTTCCGATCAGTAAGTTCGCGCCTTAACCACTGAGCTATCTCAAGCTAACGCGGAATGAAAAACACCAGTGTTACTGCCACTAGCAATACAAGGAGCGCAGGGGATGTGAAAAGCGTAATTCACCAGAACGATACGGAGGGGGTCAAATTCATACCAAAGCAACAGCACTGAAAGACCAGGAAATGTATCGCCTTCTCTAATCCTGGAATTCGGTGGCATTTTCGGTACCTTTTGATGTATTGCGGCAATGACGATTAACATTGTTATACAACAATGTTGCCATGAGCTGTCATATAACAAGTATAGGAGCTAGTTGGCAAGTTAGCTTGGTGGATGATAGACAGGGACTTGAAAAGAAAGATGAAATTTCGCACTTCCAGAGTATTTTTTCTAGCAAACCTGAGTCCTATGAGAAAACCGGTAGTCTGTGACAAAAGTCGACGATGAGGGAGGGGTATGTCCAAATGACCAGCTTTGCGAAATGAGAAAAAAGCACACATTTGAATCGTCGTGATCTATGTGCGCATTCAAAGGACACCCAAAGGGAATTGGGTTACAAGAGATTTTCCGTAACGAGGGGAACAAAAAATTCGATTCGTGGTCTAGTTCGTAGGTAGATCAACCCTCATTATGAAGGCAGTCTTCGTTTTTAGGGTGTCTGTGGACAAAGCCAAACCCGAAATGAGAAGGATTACCTGTCATGTATTCATTGATAGCAACGCCATTGAAACGCACGATTAAGCCTCCTCACAACTACATGACAGTGATGCTTGTCAGTTTGGTGTTAAAATGGAACCCTCTTCATGTGATACCTGGGGGTTATCCTCAGAGCGCGAGGAACTGGGTCACAACTTCCGAACAATGTCTATTTGGGCTGCATAAATATCGTACGTGTTAATTTTACACTAGCTATTAGGTTAACGGTGGTCTCGTCTGAACTATCTTTCCATCACATACAGTCTTTAGAGTCAATTACCGTCATGAATTATTGTGTAAGAGTATAAGTTAGGCACGATGGAGAAATAGCAAAGGTTGGAGGTTGTACGACAGAGCAAGGTATTCTTCCAACAGTTGAAGTCGTATACACACATGTATCGCTAACGCTTGACTATGGTCTTTGCACAGAGATTTTCAGATAGGATTTGTGTCATGTCCGACCTTTCAATTGATAAGAGTTATGCGACCATACTGTTTGGCTGCAGTTGTCCATTTCATCAACAAACAGTTGTAGTCCATATGTCACATACAACCGAAGCTACGTCGCACCATTACACCCGACTTCAGTCGAGTAATTTGATGAATATTGATAGATAGAATGCAACAATTTAGTCGAAAACGAATAACAGATGCTAACACAGCAGCCATTATGGCAAATCGCCAACGTGTATGCTGCCTGCAACCAAAATCTGGGGCTTTTCGTGTGAGAGTTGAAGAAAGGTGAGGAAATGAGATGCAGCAAGAGACAACCGTTTTCTCCAGAAGTCCCACATGTCATGAGCCGATGAAGTTGTGGAGGTAGTGGTGCAACGGGGATAGATCATTGTTTTGAGCGGAAACGGGTTCTCGCGATAACAGTCTCCAAGCAGCCGATGTGCAACCGAGGCCTGGAACGAACTCATCATTCGACGGTTGACATGTTAAATTGTCATGCATTAAACGACCAAGTAAGGAGCTGAAATGTAAAAAAACCAACCTTTGTAATACAGACATGTCGACCATCACCACAACTTCCGACTTCTTAGGGAGGTCCTTGATCACGTCAGATTTCAGTCGACGCAAGAGATGGTTTTTTAGTTGATCGTGCAGACTCGCAATGCGTTGCTCTTTTGACATGTTCGCCCATTGTTCTGACAGTGTTTTGAAGTCTCTGAGGAGGGCGTAGAGGAGAAAAATATGGTGTTATTCATGAAACAAAGGAGTTCGTTTCTGGAACAGCAATCTACTGGGTACTTCGTCGTGATGCGGACTCGGTCATCTGACTTTCAGGTAGCCGAACTCACGTGTGCCTGGCTTAATGGAATGAGTAGTCAGTTAACTGCTCACAATTTTTTACGATCTGAAGGAAGACCTGATAATTATCAACCCTTACAACTACAACTGTATAAACTCCATGTTCGGTGAAAAGCAGTTAACTGGCTCTTCAGTAGCGCAGATATTCTTAACTAATCTCGAAACGTGCACCAAACCGAGCAAAAACACAAATGGGTTCACACAGACCGCTTTGGGAGCGGTTACACAACCTAGAACAAAATGTTACTTGCTAGCGAAGCCTTGCTTAGCGAATTTCATAAGCCAGCAACATATGTACAAAGGCATCGATTCAGGGCACCTGATTGATGGAATTCTGATCACGTGCTGGTACTACGGCCTATTAGTATTCCGTCATTTTGCGAAGTTCACATTCAGGATTTGTTCCTCGCGGTTAGCGAGACTAGAAGGCGAAAGGTAGCAAAAAGTAGAGAAACAATGATGATGGAAGCGGCTGAGATGTAAGATTTTGACCTTTTCTTCTTGAAACTCGAGTCCCACTAAAACAGGATGCACTGAGTCCAAAAAGAGTAGTCGGAGACTAATCACGTCACTAACCTGTTTATTATGAAAACTGTGAACTTGTAGGAAGCCGTAACAGTCAAAAGGACAGAAAGTGGGCCACCATATCCAAGTAACGGTATGCGAATTAGTGATGGTGGGGAAATACCAGCTGTGTTATACATTTGCCAGTTCAATATAAATTACTCAGTGAAAGACGACTATAGAAAAGGGATTAACAAGACGGAGGGGCGACAATACCATGAATGACAAGATGACAACGAAAAAGTTTACGCATGTTCGCAAACAGGGCAATCTCTGTCTAAAATAAACTGGAAATTTCCCTTGAAAGCTCAAGAAATGGTTTGGCAATGGGAATTGTCTTTTCAGTACAGTCATGGAAGGCAGTGCAGGTGTTTAGTTAACTAAATGTACTCAAACTGCTCGCAAGTGTCAACGCGGGAGCTGCATTGCAGCCGTAGTCCAACGAAGGAGGCCCCGTGTTTCGGTTAATTTTGGAAGCTTTGTTAAGGTGTTTTATTTACGGCTACTTGTGAAGAAAGCAGACCCGCGAAAAGGAAAACCAAGAAGGACGAAACCGGTCGTCGGCTTTTCAGCGTTTCCGTCGACCTTGTGAGTAGTATCGAAAAGCAAGCACATGGTTCAGTCATAAACAATAGGGGACCAACTATTGATACTGAAGCGGATCAAAGCCACCATATGAATTTCAATTAAAAATTCACATCCCCTCCTGAAAAGGGGAGGCGAAAAGACAATTAATCGATTGAAACTGGCTGACTGTCACGTGACTTTCCGCAGGTGATCATTTTCACACTTCTGAAAGTCAAGAGTAAAGATATTGGTCGTAGAACCTAATAAGAAGGCAAACACCTTCCGCAAAATGTCACCTGAATTACGTCGAACGTCATGTGACACCTACAGTGGGACGTCATAGTCCAATGATTCTAGGCTAATATCTAAAAAAAATAGCTACATGTCACTTGAAATGGGTTGCATAAGCCGATTCCAATATTCTGTTACCGACTGTGTGCAGTGATAACACATCTTCACACGATCGAACTTGGCCAGCTCCGTGGAGCTGAAATAGGGCTTCTCATCAAAGAGAAACGCCCAAGTAATTCGTGACAAAGAATGACATAAATGTAACCAATAGTCGACGGGGATCCACGTTTTGATGACCTCGAATTAGTAGATAAATGGTCTACCGACAGTGTTTTGTGTTGGTTAGTCTACGTCCTTTGTTTCGCTGGCAAAACAACAGCGAGAAAGAACACCTTTGTACGTCTTTGTTGTCCATGTCACATAATTAGGTCACAGTTCCTGTATCCCATGAGATCTTGTAACGTGGTTCGTGGTGAGGCAATGTACGACACTGAACACTGCGACATGAGATTGACAAAGAGGACATTTATCGTCGATAATTAGCACGAATCACACAAGTTATCATTTTGTTTCATCGATCCTAGTTAAACACCTAAACGGTTGGTAGATGATATGGCTCTATTTTTCAGTTAGTTCTACGTTGACGATACCATGGAGGAAGTCCCTCTTACTTGTCGCGAAAAATTGGTTTGCACTTGAGTGCAACACGCAGAGGAACAAGAGATCGCACAGCTTCTTGGCGTAAACTGTTAAGAGCTAAGGCAAATCGTGTAACAAAGCGCTGACCGCGAAATGGATGTGAAAGTTGTGGTTTGGTGGTGAAGAGAGCGAAAAAGGCATGGCTGCAGTTAGATATTACAGGAGTGCTGGAGAGAGTATCATGACTAGTCATAAGATGATATGGCTGATTCAAAAGACAAGACAATTTCGGGCAGCATATATGAAGCGAAACAGCAAAGCTGGATTTGATGGCAACAGATCTAGGTGATTGTTCACATAATGGGACACCAAATTCCAAGCAAAAGGCAGGAAAACCTTTGTGCTGCTGCTTAATTGCAGTGAACAAGTTGATTTGCATTCTACACTCATAGAACTGTCGTTCCACCAAATCCTCATCATCATAAATGGAGAGAATAACACCAGTCTTCAACACTGATGCTTCACTGTCGTAGAACAACAGTTTATTTGAAAGCCTCATTGTGAAGAACAAAATTGGATTGGGAAGGGACTTAGTGCTAGCCTACCACAATCACTCCAAGGAGCCTATGCCTCCAGACACTCGATCAGACACCCTGGATAGAAAATGACAACAAGAATGCCACTGGCATCAGTTAGCAGCCATATCTTGCAGACCTGGAGATGTACCAGTTCCGATGCTCGAAGTGGCCAAATCTCACGTTCCAACAACAAAACAGCCGGTACCGCGGCTTGATACACGAGATACAGGGATATGCCGCTTCGACGCGATAGGTATCCCAAATCAGCGAATGGAACCCGAGGCTTGGAGATTCGTGCACTGAGTTTGTCTGTCATACTACAATCAGAACCAATCGGAACTTCCGACATACGTAAAACGCTCTACAACTTCGAGTGCATTTCAACCAAAACCGAAGTTATGTGACTCAGGTATCCTCCAAACAGCTAAGCATAAGCACCAAGAAAATTCATTCCGGTATCTGTCTTGGGTACTGGGTAATGGGAAACCATGAAACAGGTGGGTTGTGAAAAAGCACTTTTAACTCCAGTGGATTTCACTTCTAGCTAGGGAGGAATCCTGAGAACCACAAGTGTGCTACGTTTTAAACGCCGCGCCACCGAAGTATTATAGAACTAAATTTTGTTTCTTAAAATATCACGAAAATTCAATCGCGAATGGTGCAGAAGTTTGACTGATCCGCGAGAATATTCCATACAAGACAGAATCAGAACTTTCTACAGTGACTTGAACAAAAGATAATGGCTATAACTTGCTGGCGCGAGAAAGGTGAGGTGCTAATCTGTGTGGAAGCCTAGCCTAACGCAGCTGTTTCCGATAATCTGCACAAACCAGACAGCAGGCGAGAGTCAAACCAAGTCACCACAAGAAGACAGATAAAGTTGGATTGTGGATAATAATTGGAACAAATGAAAAAGATAACTCCAGTGAGGAACTTAAGTTACATTTTATCATGAAGAAGTATTGCATATGCAGAAATAACAGAACACAGCAGACCGTAGGGGATGTGCAGTGGATCAAAATGAAACGTCCAATCTGCACGTGAAGACTGTCTAAAGAGCATACTGTGAGCTACGTTTGCCAACAACGAAACCGATTCCGTTCGCATATGGAATTCTTAATAGAGCAAAATTTACAAGTAGGAGCACTGTTGTACTAACCGAGTGGACTGTGAGTACGGGGATCGATTTAAGATCTACACCAATCTTACAGGATAGAGACAACCTATGGACAATAAACCGAGGTGACAGGAGATTAATAGCAAGTAGTTCAGCTATGACACCATTTTGGAGTACAGTTGCCATGCCATCCAAGTTAGTGGCAGGTTTCAATAGAGTAAAGGGTTGTCTAAAAATTTTAAAGCCACGACAATTACGGAAAATCCCTTGTCCTTGTCTTGCCTTCGAGCAGCCGAATCCTAATAATCTCACCGCCACACACTAAGGCAACCGTAATATTATGAAAGGTTCCAAGGAAGAATGCACGTTATGGGATTTCAATTCCAGCTAGGCAGTCTATGGAGAGGGAAATTACCAGTTGGTCGGATAAACATAAACTCACAACAAAAAACAATCCGCTTGACTAGAAATTGTGCCCAATTAATCGTCCAGGGTAGCGTGAAACGCACCTGAAACAGTAGTGTCTGCAAGCTCATCCTGTAGGGTATCGAAAATTTTAAGCTCACTTACTTCCCAAACGTGGCTTATACACCGGACATGAATGTCCAGTTCCCTAGTCGTTCAGCTGTAACAGTCTTTCGGTGCCCAGCTGCCATGCCAACCGAAAGAAGCATGAAGACTGAGGTACTGTCAGGTTGCCGAAGCCTAGGGAGAAGCAGTGGAGATGCCGGGGTTCGGTTCGAATCACGGACCTTCCAGAAGCTAAGTTCGCGCCTTAATCACCGGGATTTTTCGAGCACAAACTTGGGATAAAGAACACGTTGATTTCATGATAGAAGCACAGAGTGCGTTTATCGTTTCCTAACAGGAACAGATGTGTTCGTACTTCAACTGGACCAATACTGAGCAACACAGGGGTTCACAAACGCGTGTGGGGTTGTTCAGAGGAGAGTGAATAATGGCTAGCGGAAAAGGCCATATTTCGAACGCGAACCCGGGTGTGTACGTATGTGGAGGGAATGAGAACAGGACTCCGGAATTTTGGACAAAGTAGTCATGAATATTTACGTGTCACTACATGAAATTCGGAATCCGGCTCAAGTACATAAACATCATGTACAAAGGTCACCTACAGTCACACCATACGCAATGTTGAACGTGAAAAGATTGATGGAATGCTCACTTTAGCCGTGCTCTCCTGAGAAACCCGAAGTCCAGTAGGGAAATAAGCATTGGCTTTCAGCATTCAAGCAAAGGCGGAAACCATAAAAGTTATTCCTGATGGGTCCCCCAACTTCTGGGTCCTGATACAGTACGCTAGTAAACTTATCGACCACAACAAGACTTGCCAAAGACACACCATGCGTAGTAGAGTAGATAGTCGAATACAACAGGATGGCAAACTATTCACTACTATACACGCATTCTATCGTTACTTGTGAGTAATTGTGGGATTCAATTCCTCAACTAACCTGACAGAATACGCGCAAGGAAACTTGTCTCAGGAAATCCACACTTTTATACTGTCCTGCGGTATCAGGATCCGAAAGCCATGATAACATGTCGCGTAAATTCTTCCGCGGATTGGTCGGCAAAGGATTATTGTGTTACCTTTGATGGATACCGCCTCACTTTGCAAGTAATGCTTGTCAAAACATATTTGGATAAAATACTGAGGCAGCCATCTCTCAGTGCATTTAACTGAAAAACATCCAGTGACAGGTTAGTCAGTCGCCTCAATAAACTGTCGTTTAAGGATTGAAGCGACTCAGTTAGGCTCCACGAAATGCGATGCCTGATGAGCCCCAAGCAGGATGAAAGTCGCACTGGCCTTTTTGGTTGATCATGATTAAGTATCCACGTCTACCTGCACAAGTCCCGCTCTCTCTCAGTCCCGTTCTCGGACAAGCTCTCAAGGCATCGTGCTCTAACTTGCTTACTACCATGTTCATGACGGAGGCATTACTGATTTGTCAACCAATTGTAAACATTTATCAGGAGTTCAAGAACACCCCATTCATTTGGTCACGTTGACTGTTGTTTCACGCATGGATGGAACATATCAACGAGTCGCAACAACTATCGTAACAGCGAGCCTTTGGGATTTTTCTTAGTCAGATATGCGACTGCGACGAATGCATAACAGGGCAAGACAAAACAATTCCATGAGAAGGAAAAGGATCTTGAAGGAAACTACTCGTAAGGTTGCTGAAAACCTTTTGACAGACCACGACAGGTTTCGTCCTTCTTGGGGCTCATCAAATAGGCGCAATCCCCGAGTTTCCGTAAACATCACGCTTGACTTGAACAGAATCTGTTGTCCGAATAGAAGGCGATTATGCAGTCCACGGTCCATCAGAAATGTGGCTACAATGATCGGGCGGTACAAATCAGACTTGTGTCCTTATTGTCTCCAATACTACTTAGGAAAAGATCAAACTGGTTGATTGCGGTGGACGGCTGCTCGTAGAAAATACCAGAAATAACACTGCCAAGTGTCTAACCTTAGAGGTGAACCGCTGAGGTATTAAGAGCGGAATCGAATCCAGGACCACCGTGTCAAAGACTCCGGTCTGGACCTCTGCACTATGTCATGATTAAGAGTCTATTTACGTCCTAACCGTGGAATTACTAGGAAGATTGTTGACGTCACGGTCACTCAGTTTCCTCACCCAGGAACATAAAGAATACATTAGTTACCGAATCCTAGCGGTGTTACTCGTGGTACCATTGACCGTTCACCGCAATTCTGTGGGCCTTAGTATCTGTTGTCTGGCCCTACGCATGTGGCTTCACAGGGAGGGCTTCTGTACAGAATACGGTACCACACAAGAAACAAGTTAGTTTTGTGGACATTCTGTGTAATCCGCTTTACTGCTAACGTTTGTCAATGATGGACCAAAGATGATCTAATTATGCCATGTTCTGAGGTGATGAAGGCTAGGAAGTCGAAACACGAGTCCATAAAACACTAAAATTAGGCGCGAAAATAGCAGGAAATTGAAAAATGTCATATGAATAGGACAGCCGCAGCAACTTTAGACTAGATGATGAACTGATCAGTCGTGGGAAGAAGTATTTCAAACCTGATTGTATTTTCTACTGGACGATTATTACTTTGTGCCCCTCCGTATCAACCATCATTCCCCCTACTGTTGGTCCCATTTTTTTCGGGGTTCATATCATTTTCTGGGATGACACAACCTGTCGCTTCAATCTCTTGCCTTCAAAAATTCAAAAATTGGCAAGCGTTGACTACGTAGTGCGACAGGACAGACATCAGCAGTTAACCCGACCGCATGTTCAACGTAGGACCAGGACAAAAATGACATCCAGCAACCGTCTTGGACGGCTTCATGTTGCCATCGTAAATTCCCCACTGGCAAATTGAGCCTTGGTTTATCAACAATACATAGCAGGTACTCAGGTCTTCGATATTCTAACAGAAGACCAAAAGTAACGTGAGCAACGCATTAAAACCTCGGGGGTTGGATGGATAGTACATTCGCTCATCTCATGTAAACTTTGCCTCACTCTCTTGCAGAACAGTGTTCCGGGTTCGAAAATCCGGAGCAATCAGTTCGCATTATGTTTTTGGTGACTCATTTTGAAGATGGTGAGGGAATCACACAATCAATCGCACGATTGCCCAATTACATAAAAGGCGCAAAACTCGTTGTCGCTAAATTGTGGCTGTTTTGATGATAACCAGCTCGTTCGATTAAAAATACGCTCTGCCCCAACCTAGAAAGTTAACAGATTATCGGTAATCGATTTCATGCAATAGGAAAACAGGAAGCAGCTACTCACGTAACAGTCTTCGGCTCGATGAAGTACAGGAGGTGAAAAAGTTCTTCAAGGTTATTCTGCAACGGAGTACCCGTCAGTAACATCTTGAAGCCCGCCTTATATTGGCTAGCTTCTTTGAAGAGCTGAAGAGAAGAGAATGAAAACCAGATATCGGTCCAGCACGAAAAGTTAGTGAATAACCTATAACCACACATAGATTCTCGGCTGTACGGTGCATCGAAGAAAAAAGAAAGCGCCTTGTTGTCTAGACGCAGCACACTACTCATAAGGCTGCTGAAAACTCTTCGAACATCGTAAACGAGATTTAGCTGGATTCAGCTGAGTCTCCTGTCAAAAACCAAATTTTCGTGGGAACGAGAGTATTTGTTGGAAAGAAAGCACCTGTTTTGACAGTAGTACCTACTCACACGAGATTGTTTGTTCTTCAAACGGTGCGCCTCGTCCACAACCAGAACACTCCAATCAAAGCCTTGCAAGCACGACCGTTCGATACAAGCCAACTCATGGCTTGTTATGAGGACGTGAAAGGCAGGTACTCCACCGGAATTGGGGATGCGAAAATCGTAACGTCTGAAAACAGCGTAAATAACAAGTAGGCAATGAAACAACGCCAGTGGGTGCCTAAAATGAAAAACAATAGAAGTTTGCATGTGTATTCTTTGCAGTCAATTAACTGTTCTGTGGAAAAGACAAAATGGAGAGCACTCATCCAGTGGTCGGTCCACAACTTTTCCCTGCGTAGAAAGTGTCAGCGCACCCGGGTATTAAGCATGCACTATGCGTTTGCTTTAGTAATGGCTTTCGCAGTAGCCTTGATAACAGAAAGAGTGCCGGGTAAAAAAGATCCGGTCACAAGGCGAAAACATAGATGGAAACGGGGGAAGACTCAAGGAAGGTCCACTAATAGTACTTCGAAGTGTCTGGGTCATCATATATCACGAAGGAAAATCGGATAACCACCGGCAACAAGAAAGCCGTCAATATAAGTTCACAACTAATCGATGAAGTGTCCGCATACAAACACTAGACGTGTCACGAAGCACCCAGGCGGAAAGGTAATTTACAGTAACAGCGTCCAAATGCTACACGATATTATTCACAGACTTCTACCGACCATCCATTTTTTTCATGTCACCTTGAGCTTACGCACGTCGATCCGCAAGCCCATACCGAACGTACCCCCAGAGGAATTGAGCGACTTGATAATTCCTTTCAGAGAATTGTGGCATCCGTTAGTGTTGTCAATAGACTCTAAGACTGTTGAAGTTGAAGACTGTTGTAGTTAGCATGTCCACTTCAACTTCGCTTGTTCGCTGACGTGGCTCAGTAGGCTGTTTGCTTCCCTGGTGGTGCTTTTGTGGAATTCTTTATATCGTTTTTGAAATATCCCGATGGGACTTTCGTAAGGAACTGACATCACAGAACTTCATTCTTTCTTCTAAGGAATAGTTGACTTATTGTCCTGTGACCGTAAGCAAAACCTCCGTAAGTAAGCTGACATTACAGCGCTGAACGTCTGGTATCTTCTCGTTTATGTGTTACGAGCTGTATGTAAGCACATCGTACGACTAGAGTAGCCACCAATTTGCGACAGACGAACTTCTGAATGGCTGTTCGGCAGTGAAGCAAAAGTGTCCTCACCTGACCCTCATAGTCATCTATCAATGATAACGATGATGACGATGAACCCATGCTGCACTGTGATTGCTCCATAGTAAACCAGAGGATTCCCCAAACTCATGAAAACTCCGTGAAATGCGCTTAAAATGTGCCCAAGGACGCCGTGAAAACCAGAATTCCTCGCGTAAGGAAGAGCAGGGTAGAAGCGACAACCCCTGACATCCAAATATCGTACGAATCATTATAAGCTATTTATAACAATTAAGTAGCTAGACAAATAAATCAAATTGATCGGAAAATGCTGTCCGTGATGTTGACATTACTGAATTTTCTTTCGTTTTCAAATCCATACTACCGGTTCATGACAGCGTAAGTTATCGGAGCGACATGAGAAGAAGGCATTGACTACAAACTGAAATTTTTCAGGTAACAGTGACCAAACATGGTAACTTCTGTCGAGGTCATTGGAGGAACATTTGGAGCCCTCAGTCGCTGGTGCGAATTTAACTTGTTTGTTTGGCTCACACATCTGCTCAGAAGCCGACTTACACCCAATGCTTTGTTGCCGATATTAGTGCTGATGATGACCATTGGCAGCTCAGGTAGCGTAGATGGCCGTTTGCAATCAAATTGCCCAGCTCAGCGAACAAACCGACGACCGATGATCACGTTATGGCGCAGAGTCGTGCTATACAGAGACGCCGTGTATTATGGGTAGAACTTTTTATTATATTGTGTTATCGTGTGGTTACAAGGTCATGTTGCTTTGTCATCGCATTATCATCTTGGACGTGTTAAACAATGTCAACCAACTTACTGCAGTTTGGCGACGCAAGACAACAGGTGGTTTATCTGACCCTACAGCGAACTTAATATATCCCCAAGTTGCGCCAAGCAAGAGAAAAACCAATACGTACCACTGCAAACTTACTAGATACTGTCTTGTAAACAACAACCACTAAAACTGCGGGATGTGTGAACGAACACATGCGTATTTCGGTATCGAGGAATGGCTTAATAACAACAGCCAATCCAGAAAGCACATTTAGGGCTCAGCAACTTGATTGACTGATCACTCGCCCACGTTCACATTTGTCTTTAGGGGGCGATATGCCTCCGTGGTTAGAGAGCGAATTTACTGACCTGAAGGTCGGTGGTTGGAACCCGACCTCCGCCTCTCGACTTCCCCTGTCTAGGCTTGGGCAACCTGGCAGTATCCCAGCCCTCGTGCTTCCTTTGGGTGGCATATAAGCTAGGCACCGAAAAGGTGTTACAGCTGAACGATTTATTTTATTACACTTGTCTTTTATATATGTATCCGCCGACAGCAACCGGCGGCTGGGGATTTGCCATAGGCAGTAAAAAGTTGTAAGCGCTCTCACGCTCTTACGCCTTCTTGACGGGACACACTACTGCGAGTAGTTTGCTGAAAACTCTTCGACAGAAAACACTGTGATATACCGAATATCGTACCAGTTAACACATGAGGCGGCCTTTGTGCAGCACATTCGTTTGAAGAGTATCACAATCGAGAGGCCGAACTGGGGTTCATTCGAGTCCCCCGTTTTTATATTTACATAACGTTAGAAGACCCAAAGGCAGAACGTTTGATATCATGCTCATAAACGTTTTCACCGCAGCTCAGAAGTGATGTTGCCTACAGCAGGTACATCACAGGGTGAACTCTCACCGATTTACTAGGTCATGTCACGTGCCAAGATTAGTATAGCTGGTTGAAACAGTCAAAGTAACTGACCGGACACACGTAAGAATTATTACTATAAAGGCGCCAATAAAAGTCGATCAGGAATAGGCTTATATGGGCCGATAGCAAACAAGAAAGTAAAGTGTCAAGGTACACGCACAAGAATCATATTGCAGAATCTGGAGCAATACGTAGTATCCACCCTCTTTTATGCGCCCAGAAGCTGCTTTCAACTGTCAGTTGCACTAGCCCAGTCAATCAGAACAGTTTATTTTGTTTATTCATGTAATTGTATAAATCTGGTGTTTTGTTGCACTTCGTATGTACCTCTACTTTCTAGTTTGCCATCGATCCCTATAAGCCTACTCTAGATAGGCTTGTATTTGTGTCCTCATAGTTGCACATCCTGCCCTTGGTTGTTTTCCCACTAGTCTCTCGGAAGTTTTTTTTCCGATTTGGATAAAATGAAGTTAAATAGATAATCACATGCACTTGGATGCATAGCGTTTCATCACTTTCTTTTAGAAAACAATGTTATGCAGGTAGATTTGCAGGTGCGAGGAAGCAGGCCCCATTAAACTGGAGGACTAGCATCGTTCGACACCCAATGAACACGCGTAAAAACAATTGAAGGAGAGAATGAGAATGTATAAATAAACGGTGAATGGAAGCGAGTGTTCAGTGCCTTTGGTAAAGTCTGGTGAGCTATTATTTCTTTTCGTTCCTGTTCACAGATGCACGGAAGTTACACTCTGGCCCGGAAGTCTGGCAAAAGCAAAATGCGACGACAGATATAGAAATAAACACAACTCACGGTTCACGTTCGACGCAACGTCCCTGCGGTCAATTGGGGACGGTTTAACACACTTACACTGAGTGACAGGTAACGGTGACATTTACCATGGGAAAGTGCTGTGGAATGGATGAACCTACCCCTTATGTTCGATATTCATACAGCTACGCAGTGGCCTGATAAGAGTCGACTTTAGTACCGAAGTAGGGTAACCAAGTATGGAGAATTCACTCACTGCATTGTAGCACGCGCACTGCGCTCACCACTGTAGACCAAAACATGAAATTCCGGAGCCCAAACTTCAAACTCGCGCGCCCAATTTTGGAGCGTGGACAGGGGGGCAGCAACCAAGAATGGACCGTAATCGTTTCGCTAAAAGCAAATAAAAGTAAGACCTAGTCAGAGGAAGTACATAACCCACGTTAAAGAATGGAATTGAAGACGAATCACTATCCAGGAACAAAATTTGCAGCTTCATCTCGAAGAATCTTGCACGAATCACAATAAATTCATTAGGACCAGTAAACGCAGGAATGGATAAAGCTCACCGGGACTAAAGCAAGGCATCAGAGAGCACTTATTGAGAAGATAGTGTTCAAGTAACTAGAAGAGGAAAGGTTTGCTGTTAAAAATGGAATATGGCACCACGCTACAAATCAAGAATGCTGATAAGAAGTAGCTTCTCGAAACAAAGGTCAGCTACGAGAACAAACAACCTAATTTCCAGCCGGAAAGGTGAATGCGTCTCAAGTAACAATGCGCGATGTCACCACGGGTCATCAGGAACACATCAGCAACTCATGTTAAGTTGTTTTGGGTTGTGACAGATTGTGTTGTCCGGTGCACTGCGCCATGCAAATCACTTGGGTTGACAGCATCCACACAGAATAAAAAGTACTCATAGGAGCCATCCGAAACAACAGCCCTTCCAGTCCATTGTTTCTGCGGAGGGCTATGCACTTGTAAGGCTTACATTAAGTGCTCTTTGATTCTCGGCCTCTAGACACTAGATCTATTGAAGCAAAGTGAACACGTGGTCATCTTACCCGAAGTCTTACCATGCGTGTATGGAAAATACGAATCCAAGCGGTTTTCGGTCTAGTCTTTGAAATGAATAAGCTAATAAATTGGACTACCTGTGAGCGGATAGTGTGGTCATCTGCTGTGTGATGTCGCGGCCAACAGAATAATGTCATGTGACAGTTACGTTTCCACCGCATCCATGCCCCAATTGAGTGAGGTTGTGCACATCATTTCGAGTGAGGTGATGCCGCTGATAAAGTGTGACTAGCGCTGACAAGAAGGCTGTCAGGAAGGCTGAATACTCCGGAACTTAGTAGTGCCCAGTTTTTAACCTTCATCCTATTACACCTCCCCTCGCAACCTAAATGACAGTCCGGTTAAAGTTATATTCCCTGGATGCGCTATTGTCTTTTGGTGATGTCCTCAATGGTTTTCCGATAATGATAAGGAGAAACGTTCGTATTTCGGTCGTTGAATAACTGTAGCGTAACCATATTGATATTCTTCCCAGATCTCACTAAACGTACGTCTGCATTTCCGTGTAATCTCACCTCCAGCCCAAGGAAGGAAGGAATTCCGCTACACTGCGCTAACCTATTTGTGTACAGTCCATTCATCTGGGGATAAGGCCTTTCCACCCATAATAGACAGGCTTCTTACCTTGGAAAGCTTCGGTACGTGTGAACCGCCTCGTGTGGCTGAGCCTAACCAAAACCGGTCACATCTTCTCTAAAAGTGTCCGAGTCAATTTCAGGCCCATGGCCCGCAAGCACTGGGATCTCCCATTTGGTGCCCATAAAATAAAAGCACTAGGAAACAGGACATTTTCAAGTGGAACGAATTAAAAAAAACAGAAAGGAGGAACAACAACTGTACCTCTTTCCACAGGGAGTAAAGCAGAGCGATCACTTGAACGGTTTTTCCCAAACCCATTTCATCAGCCAGAATAGCATTGACATGATTGTGATACGCATGCCAGAGCCACCGTACACCTTCCAACTGATATGGATGTAGCACTGCATGTTGCTCCGGAGAAAGATAGCTCGGTTGGCTATTTTGCCACTTGGTCTATTGATGGGAAATGGACACGAACGGATAGTCAACATAACGTGGTACAACAGTATTACTAAGTGGTTACTGATAACAGATAAGTAACCAAACATTGGCACACCGCCATTGAGTGTGCCAAAAACCGTCCGGATGAAAGCTGGGAAACTTCAACCCAGTCCGACGATTTACGAAGTAGTACTACTCGTTTTAGTTTATCAACTACTGGACTTTAACTGCTAAAAATCAAGCCTAAGATAAATTCTAGGACTAAAATCGAAGGATAATCAGCGTACCTTCCAATCGGTTGGAGGCGGACGTTTACCAATGGTGTGCTGCGCCCCATAGGCATCGCACAACATTCTGGCGAGTCGTGTGCAGTATGTATTCATCATCTGAATAAGGCTGCGTCTAACAACCAGAGGAAGCAACCTGCGGCCGTTGGAGTCTTGGAAAACCGCCTTAGGATGGATTTTCTGGTAAGCCGCTAACTCTGACAACATATCTAGATCCGTTTCTATAGTTTCCCACGTCGCTTGACTCTCAGGTACGCTGAACCATTTGACGAGTACTTCTCGAAACTCCAGTTCACCTGGAACATCCTCAACGGCTTCCGAATCAGCTGCTCCAGAGGCAGACACATCAACTGTCTCTCCAACAGTGATAATTCGTTCGGGTACCAGACGATCACTTTCAACGCCCCAGCGGACCAAATAACGTCGCCTTGAACCCGAACTCTCGAGGTTGGGTGACATCCATCTGTAACACAAAATACACTCAATTTCATCTGCGTCGAAGAGTGCTAAAGGCACGATGCAAATTCGTAGCTTTTGCCAACATTACTGATGGCTAGTTCAGTGTCCAAATGCTCCGAAGTGAGTGAATACGGTAGGTTCTCAATAATCTCCCCTACAGGCAAGCCCTTCAACCAAGAACACTTCATTGGCTTAGGATAGTTTCTAGGACCTACTGCCCTCCCGATGGAAAACCAATGCACTGGGTCTTCTTATATTTCGCTGCCAATTACGTGCTCGACTGTTCATTACAAACAAGTTTGTTTCCAGGATGGTTGAGGCCAAAAAACTTGATTCCAAACTGTACCTCACAAAGTAACAAACATTGGGTAATGATTTCTCTAGAACCCAGAAGAGACCACCATGCAGAAGTTCGGTCGAAGTTCGGTGATGAAAGTTACACATAAAGGCCAAATTAGACTGAGTCACAAAGGTTTCAGAATCACAAAGTAAATGCATTGTGTAAATGGAGAACTGTATAACCCAGGTAAGGATGTATATTTTAATTAGATTACCCAGGAGAGTTGAAGAGGATCAGTTTCGGTGCACATTAGTAAAGTGCATCTAAGCACTCAACACTGGTAGAGGGATGTTATTTGGCGGCAGGTTCTTACGATGATTTGGAACGTTGTCTTGTCAGATGGTCTACTAAACTTGCTCCGCTGAAGGGCTGTGGAAAATTTGCCAGGCCAGATACACAATTTTAAGCTAGAGTAATTCGGGCACCCCAAAATGCGTCCTTCGTAAGCTTCAAGTAATCCCTCCAAACCAGAGTAATGCGGGTCTCCTTTTCATACCACCTAGCTAAGTGTAGAGATAATCGCTGCGCAGGGTGACCGAATGGGGCGGGTCAGTGCATGGAGCAGTGCGCGGTGGAGTCAGCACGTGAATTGTATCCTGGACTAGTTCATTTACTCCAGTGAACAACGGAAAAAATTGATGATGAACTACAGTTAGAACGTGTTGATCTGTAATCAAATGATAGGTCAGAGCAGAAGAATATAAAAGGACAGCATTGCAAATTACGCCGATGTTAGCCGGACCGGCGTTTTGTGCCCGTGAATAAATGTGGAGGTGAAATGACAGTTGGTTGTGTACACAAAGCTCTCCAACATGAAACACGCGAAATCCCGCTATCACGCTACATTCGATGTGGGTCATCTCACAGTGATTCATAAAATCGGACGTGTTAACATGATTACACGATCTAATCACCCATATACAGAAAGAAGTCAGCCACGCATATCTCACGGGTGACCGACCCTGTGTCTGTGTACTTTGCTCTAAGATACTGTGCTTTAAGAAAAATATATATATATACTCGACTTCGCAAGTCAAGTTCGTATTTTTGCTACAAACTGGCCGAATTTTCCAACCAGCCTGCGAGCAGAAATATTTGGAGTTATGGCCTACGGATACAAATGACACTGCCAAGTGATGTATGGAGCCGTTCAGTCTCAACGAAGTGTGCGAGGTCCACTGATGGGATCGGAACTGAATTCCAACCATCGGAACCTGGCCTCCAACGGCCATCAGTGACTAAACGGGACGGCTTTGATGCTGAGTATCCTATTACGAAACTTAGCCGCTACAAAGTAAAATAATTTTGTACAGTATTTATCATCGAGTATAAAATCCCCTCGAAAACGCTTAAATTTCTCCCGTTCCTGGATCCTGTTCTCTAGGACAAGGTGCTCGTGCAAAACTGCTATATAACAGTCACAAGAAATGCAAGCGATAGATGAATCGATAAAAAGTCTAAAAACAGGATAGATAGGCGACTGGCTCTAAGAGGTGACTACTCCTTGACATACTGCGTTTCCTAGAAGAAGCAAACGACGCCAGCTAAAATCGAATTACCTTAGCTGACAAAACATTGCTGAGAACTCTTTGACAGTCCACTGTTTGTTTCGCCCTCTTTGGGTTTACAAAGTGGGCGTAGCGTATTTTACTTTTGGCGCTGCTTAAAGCTGACAAATTGAACTGAACTGAACGGCCTTGCGCGTAATAAGTCGAAGTCACAATGGCTACCAACCAGTAAAATAGGTAGTAGATAGTCGTTCAGCTGTGGAACCCTTTCGGTGCCTAACTGCCATGCCACCCAAAGGAAGCACGAGGGCTGGGATACTGCCAGGTTGCCCAAGCCTAGACAGGGGAAGTCGAGACGCAGAGGTCGGGTTCAAACCACGGACCTTACGGTCAGTAAATTCGCTCTCCAACCACTGAGCCATCTCGCCCCCTTGAAATACAAAGCTGTAAGAAGGAAAGTAAGTGGAAATAAGCAAAGTGCACTTCCAAAGGCGTCAGAAGTTTAAAAGACTGACAGAATAATCTTGTAAGCTTAATACAGTCCGAAACTCTCAAAAAGGCGTAGATTCACCCGTAATTATCCTGCACACTTCCAGTCTATAATGAAAGTGAGGCGAGTGGAAACGTCCGGGTGCTTCATGCCTCATTAAGATGAGAAAAAACATAGTTCTTCACGCACCTACAGTTGAAAAGTCACGCTGTCTTGTAAGCGGGCAACTAACTTGGTCAGATTCTCCTTATATTCAGTACTCCATTTCGTCAGGTCGTTCTCATCATCCTCATCCTCCTCACTGCTATGCGGAATTATCAGCGAAGAAGGTCCAGATTTCTTTTTCTCCGATTCTACTTGGGGGCCATCAGGTTTGGGTTGGTCTTCGGAGGACGGAAGGGCTACTGAATTAGTTGAGATATCTTGGGGTGGGTTCGGTTCTGTTCCTTGAGTAGTAACCATTTCAGCGTCGGGTGCACGTATCTCCGTGTTGCGTGAATCGATTGCCTCCTTTTCTTCAGATTGTTCACGAACGTTTTTGAAGTAATTTCTTACCAAGCCCGGATGAAGCGCCATTAAAATGGCACCGGACATCCAAGCACACTGCCAATAAGACAGATCATGAAACTTGACGAAATATTCCATCTCAACCATTTTCTTCTGTATTGCGGTATACGATTTGAGAGCCTCGGAAACTAGACGACAGAAAGCGGAAACATGTGAAATGACCCCAAAATGCTCATAACTGAAAATGCCAAAGATACAGTCCACTCACAGCTATTAGAGCACATTTAATTTCTGTCATCTTTGGGTCTGCACAAATGGGTTTCCCACTGCACCCCACGTTACATCATCACTCAGTCGAAATCCGTCACGCATTATACGCGATTCTGTACGCGGCATTGTGACAGCAACTGCGTAATGGCGACGAGGTTTCTATTACTGGTCGCCCTAGATTTTACCTGATATTGACATCGCACCTCTGTTATGGTCTCGAGCAACAGATGCCAAAGACATAACCGACGCTTAATCTATCAAGGAGATGGAGGCAGCAGGTGGTGATATCTGATTTCAAAACACGTATGCCCTTTTGCCTGCAGCTGGGATGGGAAAAAGCACAAACACTACCCTCCATATTTGATGAACGCTGAGGAAAGTACACCCGGTTTCGCAGAGTGATGAAGTGCAAAGACATATGAACACCTCAGAACTTGGTGGTAGGTCTAAAACTACACACCAAGGATCAGAATGAGCGAATTCAAATGAAAAGGGTAGAGGGGCACGTGGCCAATCAGACCTGTTGAAAATCTTCTGCCTAGCAATCCAGACTCTGGCTTGTGCTGCATACTAATAGTATGATTGGTTAATTCATTAAAGAAGGCCCCTTTAGTCCTGCTCAGTGAATCAGCTCAAACAGTTTCCGTGTGTCCCCGGCTACACTGCTTCTTTCATTTCTTGAATATCCAGGTTCAACCAGGTTCCACGAAGAAGTTAGTCTAAACGACCATCCAGCCGAATTAAGATTCGAGCCTGAATGGATAAAGCGCTTCACATTAAGTATTGATGGTTACTGTTCAGAGATCCAGTGGTTCCCGCGCAAGCACTATGAGGCAGCAGACAGTTTGCAGCGCCACGCATAGTTGTACTTATCACTGTCCTCAGAAGCATTTCACAGTAGACTTTTTTATTCCCCATGGAGTTCAAGATCACAGAGCTTTTTCTACTGCTAAATGGGGGGCTGGTTTCCTGGGTTTATCGAGAAAAGTTAACGAAATTGTACTAAGAAAGGGGATGTGATCTGAGTCAATCCGTTTATTCCGCAATGATCGAAAGTTAAGGACAGAACCGCGTCCCCGGTAGTTGATTGGTGTGCGGTCAGTTTGATTCTCGGGTTGCTCAGAGGCACGGGAAGGGGGGGGTCAGGTAGCACACGGCGTCCACTGTGTCTAAACTCAGAGTCGCTGAGGAAAAACTAGCGGTTGGCACAAGGTTACGAAGGACGGACCATTTTCACTACGTTTTGTGTCCAAGTTAACTGTGACACCGAGGCGCGTCCCTGATCAACTGAGGTACCCTACCTGTGTATAGAAATATGCTAGTATGATCATATCAGAACACTACGCAGTGAATAAGAGGATTCGTTCTCCATAGGTGCTTTTTTTATTATTTAGGGCTAACATTAGTTGGTGCATAAGTGAATACGACAAACAATGTTCAGTATTTAGATCATTGCGGGCTTTTATGCGAGTGGAAATTCGGATAATTCAGTGTCATCTGTTTACGGTTACCCGGTGAAGTAATGGAGACTCAACACGCCGGAGCAGACCGCACCAACAGCTGTAGTACCACCCAAAGTCCGTAGTCGATAATCTGTAGATATGGAGGGTACCGTAAGCTCAATTAATGCGGTGGATGTCAATCGATACTGCGCCTGAACTATGTGCGAGGGAAGCTTGTTGGTTGAGCTGCCTAAAAGTTTACGCGCTAAATGTTGCAATGAAGTCAGAAGAACGCAGCGTGAATAATGGACGTGCTGCGGTGAATGTGAGCAATGGCGCGCAACTTGCCGCTTCTGCAGGTGCCTGGATGACGCGCTTTACGCTTCTCAGGCGGGAGAGAGATGGTAATGAATAATGATGTGAGATATCAGCAGTTGCATGTTTTCGCCTGTCCGGCCTGTTGTATGCAGCGAACAAAATGACCCGGTTGATTGCACCACACGCCAGCCGATGTGACACGAGAACAGTTTCATTTGCGTGTGTCATGACTTATGTGGGTTGTGATACCGCCGGGGCGTCCAAACCTATTAGAGTCTATTGGAATTATTAGGGTCCACAACTGGAGCCTCACACTTAAAAGTTTGACCGCAAGACAGCTGTGGTTGATGCAAGACTGCCAGAGTAGTCCAAAATTTTAAGAACAGATTTCCACACTTCTTTCAACCTGCCCCTCAATCGGAATGGCTAGGAAGCAGCGTTTGTCAGACCTCCACCCATCGACTAACCCGGTAGGAGATGCTGTAGATGGTGACAGGCATCCTCCAGGACAGCCCAATAGATTACTGAGGTACGCAGATCATGGCAACACAAAGTTCAGCCTCTCCAAACGGATTAGCTCTCTGCTGTCGTTGCCCTACCGGGTTATAATATCACTTCTAGCACCTCCGGGAAGGAATTTTCACCTGTGATGAGATGATGCAATTATGAAGCAAGCAAATGCAATGGGGTGAGGAAGGAAACGTTGGGTACCTATGAGGGTTCGGTGGAGCTATGAACTTACGAGGGGGATGGGACGTAGAGAGTAAGCATAGAGATGCTCATGCTCATTAAGGACTCAGGGCTTTGATTTTGAGTTCAAGTCAAAAACTAGCTAACCACTTGCACTAACGATCAGTGAAAGGAATTTTGTTGTGCCCTCCCGCAAAAAGTTAAAAAAATGCAGCATAAATATACTTAAAGAAGAGACGGAACTAGCGAAACGGTGGACCTACTGAATTCCGTTAGTTTCCGTTTTTCCAGCCGACGATGAGCTAGTATTCGTTCCACAGATAGCTGCCACAAGGAGAATGGAGGACACAATTCTGGAGGTTACCGACTAAAGTCATGTGCACTATCAAATGATTAATTATGGTTAGTGGCTAGTTGGGCACAAATAAATTACTTTCAGTAGTCATACATAACCATGGAAGAAACAGCACGATGTAATGTAAACAGTCATGCGGAAAGGGTAGTAGGCATGGAAAAAAATCAGTCATTCCACTCAGCCACAGCGCCCACCATGCAATCCGAAGGGAGAACGATGGTTGGTATATTGCCAAGTAGTTCAAAACTAAACAGGACTAACAGAAAAAACTAGAGGCGGTTTAGACTTCACATCTCGGTCGAGTATACTCATTACATCACTGAACAATCTCAAGACCAAAACATCACGAACAGAAAGAAAGTAATTACCCAGTCATCCGATATATAATCCCCAGCTCCTGTATTCCAGTGCTGGGCCGGACCATAAGCTTGAAGATTGACTTCGTCACTTAAAAGCTGGTCCAGCTCCTTTTCATCCTGATACATCTCGCTTTTTTTCGCCTTACGGCGTGGACGGAGGCTCATGCGCCTTTCGGTCTCGAGGTCAACAGAGCAAGTATCCGGTTTCGGGTGATACCTTCCATTGGATTCCGAAGCGTTTTCATTGAGAGGAGAATCTGAGTCTTCAACTACTTTGGTTGCTTTTCGTTGCCTACTGGATTTCCGACGCTGAAGTATTGTCACCTCATCCACCAAATGAGTTGAAGGTGAGCGAGGGGGTTCTTTTTCTGGTTCGGTGAGACAAACATCTTCTTCGGTGGAGTAAGACTCCTTTTCGTCATCGATTTCGAGGCCTGGTGTTTCGGAGACATCCGACATAATCCACAAAGCCTAAAGCTTAAAGAAACAACGATACCACTTTGGAGATCCAATTTACCTGTCCGGAGATCCAAACGACTTTCGAGCCCTCTTTCAGCATAACCCAAATGCTAACCAATCAGCCTTGCAAATGACAGATGTATAAGTTCGAAAAGATGAGCAGTTAGTACACTGTCTAGGACTTGGTATGACGCTAGCCAAAATGTAGACGGACGTGGCAACAGAAAATCTCTAAAATGAAAGAATAAGTACACTCATAAACCTGCGACAGTTTTCAGCTACCAGTACAGACGTGTCCTGATTGACGTCAGCATTCAACATGATCTATATACATGCTAACCCATGCCCTGGCTGAGATGACCACCAATAAACAAATGAAGTGGTCATCGGGCAGGGAAGAAAAATGAGATAACCCATCCGTCACTGTCATTAGTTTTTCAAACGAAAGGACCGATAAAGAGAAGATATCATACAAGAGGGCATGGAGAGAGAGAGTCATAGAGGTCAGAATCTGGATAAGCCTCCTGGTTTATGAAAACAGATTGCTGCGAAATGCTATATCGTGATATGGCTTCGAATACCGACAACCCCATACACTGATCCGATCCGTCCTAATAGGAAACACTCAACAGTTATGCACGGTGATAAATAACTGGTAATCCTGAGTTGAAATGGCCGTGGTCTACTCGACAAGAATAATTTTGTCGTATCAGAGGTCGTTAGCATAGTACAGCCCTGGAGAGTATTGGTGAGCAGCTGCCATACAACCACATAGAGAATACACGATTTAAGAAAGAAAACAAGGAATAGGAGAAAGATCTCACACATTTTCGTAGGTTGCCAGAATGTCTAAAAGGATTACGAAGGAGTCGTCCACCCACAGCACCGTTCCGTGGAGGACTGCCATGTCATCATCATCATCATCATCAAAGACAGCAACATCAGTGTTGACACTGATGCTTCACTGCCGTACAACCATAAGGTTGGTCTAATTATACTTAAAGCCCTAGAGTGAAAAGAAGAGAAAAAGATTGGGTGAGGGAGGGGACCTAGTGCTGGCCTATGTCAAGCGTTCTGAGGTGCCTACACCTCCAAGCGCTCAATCAGACAGTCTGGAAAGAAACTGACAGCACGAACGCCACTGACATCGATTAGCCGCCATTTCTTGCAACGTTTCCATGCACAGGCGGGGTCACGGGGGCCCCATCCTGGAAGGCGTACAACACAAACAACACCCAAACTCTTCGTGATCTCTTTCACGCCCTTCTGCCAAGTCATACGTTGTCCACCTCGCGGTAGGACTGCCATGTAAGCTAAAGGGATCATGAAGACCGAGAACCCGCCAGAGTGCAGCTGTCCTGATCGTGAAGCACCGGTGGTTCAGTTCAGTTATACTGCTATAAACCATGTATTAGAGATTACAGCCGATGCACTTTAGTTCACCAAGGCCAAGCAGAATAATGGAATGACAGCTACGTGTTGAAGGCGGAAAGGTTAAAATATTCCGTTGGTCTGATTAAGCAAGTAGTGGGAGAGCTATGCTTTGAAGGTAGTAGGCTTGGTGCAGGACTGCCATTTCAGTCGAGGGAAATATCCAGCACCATCAACTGCAGTGTCTCGGCCACGCGGCTAGCACACCTACACATCGTCTACCGAGACGGGTGTCGTTTTCCTTGTCTCCTTCACAATAGCGCAAACCGAGAGGTGGGCAATGTACGACTTGACAGAAGGATGTGAAAAAGACTGCGAAGAGTTTGGGTGCTTTTGGTGCGGTTCGCCTTCCATGATGAGGTCCCCGTGACCCCTCCTGCGCTTGGCTGGAGACATTGCAAGAAATGGCGGCTGGTCATGTCAGTTTTTTCCGGATTGTGACTGAGCGCTTGGAGAGGAAAGCACCTCATAATGCTTGCGAGGCCAGCACTAGATCCACTTTCTCACTCACTCCTTTCTGTGCGTTCCACTCTGAGGGTTTTAGTGAAAATGTTTTGGTCGTGTGGCAATGAAGCACCATTGTCAACAATGAGTTTGCTTTCTCTGATTATGATGATGATAACGGATACTTCGCGCACTCAGCAGAAGAGCATCGTATCCACCCCATCCCTATTTACAGCAATACACCATCGGCAAATACTGATGCCTAACTGTCTAAAATAGTTAGCATATTTAAGCAGTCTGGTTCAGGAACCATGATGCTGTCAGGGTACTCAAGGCCTGATTGAGTGTTCGGGGAACATCCTTATCCTCGAGGTGTTAGAAATAGGTAAAGATCCAGGCACCATATTGATTACGAACTTGAAGAATTGTTTCATACTGCGGACGCTTTTGCAACTCGTATGTCAGTCCTTGGCTCACTGTTCCGCCAATTACGGCATATCAGAAAGCATGGCAATTTGATGCAGCATTTACCGGAGACAAAAGAAGATTCTTAACCGTAGTTATGGGATGACCACGGAAGTATCCAGAAGGTCTGCAGAATTTTGTGATGGGGCGATAAGCACCCGGCTAAAAATGCCCGATCCTGATTGGCTCAAATTCTGATAAACTGGGGTAGGCCTTCGCTCGGTCCTTAGCCGGTATGAGGAACACCGCTGCAGACCCTCACCCGTCCACCGGAAGAGGCCTATGGAACCCATATATGAGAAAGGACTACAGAAGCGTCACCTTTGGTGGCGACGTTCCCACAGTTTCTGAAGCTTAACGGGGTCAAAATCAATTTCTAAGTCAGGAAAAACCACCACCTTTGTTCACCAGAAGGAATGCTACAACTGGGACTTCATATATTCCCGGCCGAAGTGCGACGCAGCTTGATTCCCATGATTCAACCTCTTCCGAGTTCACTCCAACCTGGAGTAAGGTGACGTTAACTGGAAGGAATTAGTCGCTTTCCTTAAGGAATATCCTGATGAATCCCGCCGAACTGGAATTCCTCGCCGAAGATAGAACCGTGCAGGTTATACCATGGTTCAAACTAGACCTGTAACAGACGAATGGACAGTTTCCTTTCACCCGTAATTCATAGCATTGCCGGTTAAACGATACAACTAGGAGAATTCCAGCTCGGAACCTGCAGACAGACAACTACTTTCCTCTTTTACGGATTCCCCGAACAACAAGCTCGAGCCTGAAGGTGCAAGGATCCACTCATCCCTCGGGTATTACGCTGGAAAAATTTGCACTTGGGAGGGGACCAAAATGCCGTCGCACAACTGCGAGTTACTGGCTGAACGCTCAAAGCCCTCTTATTCAGGCTGGCTAAGAAAAACAAACAGACCAAACGTGGACTCTTTAGATCCATAGGGGACATGCTTGAATGACAGAGATTTGTCTTAAATCCAAGATGGCGGGCAGGAACGACCGGATTAATGGGAAAAACAACGAGCGCACTTTAGGTGGGATGGCTTCCGACAGACAGTTTGTATTCAAGTGGTGAGCTGCGAAAAGCAAGATCCGCGATGTGTTCATTCCTTTTCGACTGTACCTTGACAGCCGCAAGATAAAGACATTTTTTGGTAAGTTGGATGTTGCGTTGTTGGTAGAAACAACCGTTAGACAGTGGGTGTTCCAGCTAAAATCCGACACCAAAGGGTGACTTTTGATAACTGCCTGGTAAAACGAAACCATGACTCTTCCGCTGAAAAGATTATTCGTGTCCCGATTCAATTCAGGGGGTGTACACCACCACCACTGGAATTTGTGATAAAACAGTGCGAGACTGACACCGGCTGAATCAGAACAGACCAGCCTCTGAGGCTCAGATAAACCAACCGGGGGTTGAGATTAGGCTAGACAAGCTTCCCAAATGGATGCGTTTTTAGTTGGGGGATGTAAACTAGGTGGGAGGACATGCGCGGAAAACGACTTGTGGGTGGGGATATGGGAAAACCACAACTCAAACCCAATGCTATTGTCGTCACGCCAGGGCTGAGACATATACCACCTCAGAATTGTAAATGTCGGATCAGAGAGCCGCGGTTTGCGCGCCAATTGAAAATCGGCCAGGAAAACTGATGTTTGGAAAAGTTGCAAAGCTTTTCCGAGTTTATGAAACTGCGGTAGAACATGAAGTTAAGCGTTTGCGCTGGTATGTACAGAAAGCCAACGGTATGTGGTACCGTAGGTTTCCGAACTTTGCTTTGTTCGAGTTCAATCGTACGCCGGACTGAGGACACGGGGGAGAATTCAAAAAATATAGCAGGGAGATTTGAGAGATGAGGCGTTTATCATGAGGGAAATACGCAGATCTTTCATGCGCGTTCCAGGTCAGTGTGCAAGATTTGAGTCTTCTCCCGTTCTATACTCACAATCATATGAATGGCTTCAAGTAGGTTGTGTAGAGCAGCTCAGTTCAGCGAAGTATCCGGGTCAAGATCACACTCATGTGTCTGTAACTTTTGCACAGTACCTTCGAAATTAGTTGCGTTTTAGGCTCGTGCAAATTTGTGATAGAATTCTCTCGCTGTTTGATCTACCTACAGAGCTAGTACGTGACATTTGTTGAATTTTTCGCTCTAACATAAACTGTGCGCAATGAACTCAGTCAGCCTGCACTCAACTCCGGTGGTGCACCCGGTCTCAATCATGAGCCGGATCAAAACATGCTGCCCTCTACAGCTATCGACGGACCACAACAGATGTGGGTGAAATGGGTGTCCATCCAATGTAAGACGTGGTATCCAATGTCACACTTGCAGGGCCTGGTGGCGCTTTAAATGTACGTGTTTACAGGATTACCAGATAAGCCTATTATCTAAATCTCCTGACCCGTCTGTGTGCGCCAGATGCATCTAACTTAAGGGTGCCATGGGCTCGGTAACCAAAAAGGGATCTACAAAAACAAAATCAAGCCCCCACTGCTGAATCAGAAGGACCAGTGCGAATGTTCCGTTTTGATCGGGATACTCGACGCAAAATTGGCGTTTCTTTCTAAAGCTCTCGAGGAAGCAAACACAAAAGAGCCAGGCAGCCTGGACGAATGTCGATGATGAAGTTTCTTCCTTGAGCGAGTACCTAGCGCTATCCACCCTGGTCTACTGGCTGCAAAGAATGCCACCCAGCCGCCCGATGCGGCAATCAAGACCGCCACGGCATCTTTAGCGAACAGGCGCATTAGGGGGAGCAGGCTGATCATCTGAGGGGTCGTTCTTCAGAAAAATCACGCCAACGAAACTGGCACAGTTGCTCCTAGGCGGTGTTCTCACAAAGCCTGAACACGGATCGCTTCAAGAAGAGTGATTACGTGGAAAGGATAGCAAGCGAACCCTTGGGTTTCTAGCCACGCTTCCCCCTCATCTGACGTACAAATACCTTGGTGCGGGCTGTTGCATTCCAAAGGCATACTCAACGATCAAGCGCATATCCGAGGGTCGCCCTCTACATGCGCGAAAACTGGGCCATAGAAGTCCTAGAGAAGCTTCGCAAAACAGACTTCCGCTTGGCTCAAGTTCACCCGACCCCACACCGATGGTTGTTATAGCCCCTTGTGCTATTTAAGGCACGCCGACAAAACCAGCCGTGACTCAGGTTTGCAGCTTCTACCAAGCCACCACAGAACCCTCTGGTACCAAAGGCAGCGACGCTCGGGAGGAAGCAAGCCCCGCGTGGACGCAGCGCCCAAAGTACGTAGAGCTATCAGCGCTTCGCTCCGTATCAGACGATAAAGGCGCAGCAGTGAACTCCACACCCAATCACGATTTCTGAGCCGGCTTGGGTAAGATGTGAAGAGACAAGCGGCGGAGCCTACCGAAAAATCGACCACAAGCGTTGAACTTGACATCGGAGAATCCTGCTACAACCCTGCGGCCACTGAGAATGTGAAACTGCCTGTCTCCAGCTTCACTCCCTCGAAGTTGTCCCCACCGATCGTGGACAGAGTCATCGCCCATGACCCCGACAGCCAATGCCACAAACCCGACAACAGAATTCCGGAAAATCTATCGCCGCCCAGTTGGCCACGCTGACCGCGGGCGACTCACGGATTCACGGATTGATACACTGGACCGGGGCTTTTGCCCAAGATTCCCGAGTCGGCTTTGTTCTTGTCGTTCAGCGGCTGTGCCTGAAAGGCAAACAAACGCGAAAAAAAGCGACTGCAGTCAAACAAGCCACACAAGGTTTAGCAAATCAGAAAACTGCTGGCTCGCTTCACGGAGCAGTCCTCTGCGAAAACACAGAGGGCCTCACAGATGCACCTTATCAATCAAACCGTGCCAACATGCCCACGAAACCAAACAGACGCATGTTTGCCCTAAATTCTTGAACAACAGCAAACCTAGTCGTCCAAAAGGAGATATTGAACGAGCTGCAAGTAGCAGCGGTCGAAGTTTTCGCTCACGGGGAAAATTACGTTTAGCAAAAGTAAAGGGCCAGCGCAAACTGGACTCGCACGGGGCAAAAACAAACCTGCAAACGAAAAGCGGCTCTCGAAACCACCAAGGCAGGAGGCAGACAAGTATGCCGCCGAGGCCCTTCGGTGCCTTTCCACTCAAACCCGGCGTACAGGCATTAAATCTACTAACGACTCTCGCAGCACACCTCTCGGCTCCTCACCCTCAGAGGCTGCAGAGATAGTGTTGAAGTGCTTGTCCACAAACTGCCTCAGACTCTTCAACAAACTTGATGAAATTAAACAGTCAGCTTGCCTTGAATAGCCGTCCATAATCACACTTACGGGAACCCGACTCACACCAGATGTCTCTGACACGGGAGGGCTGGTGGGGTTGCTTTATATTTACATGCGGCCATACCCATCCCGATTGTCCTCCCCGACACCACTTCTGCGCCTTTTTGTGATGCACTGTGGATCCAAATCCCGCTGCGTGGGACCGATTCTCTTCTTCTCGGAGTGATTTATCGTTGCCCCTCGAGTCCTACGGAAGATGACCAATTCCTCATACAAACCCTTGAGCAACTCCCCTCCAGCTACCACTTCACACATCTCTTGCGGGTAGGTGACTTGAACGACCCCAAGGCCTTCAGGACGCAGCTCCAGCGCATCGGGTCTAGTGGACATTTTGCAGTGGCGCCGACCAAAGTCGTTCAACAGAGTGCTTAGACTCAACATGTCGTCGCACCCATCAGATACCGCGCAGGCCAACTACCATCCCTCCTGGATTTGGTCATCACCAACGAAAGACACTTCGTCGATCAGGTGTTAATCAACGCCCCACTAGGAAGTAGTGACCACTGCTTGCAGATCTTTGATTTCATCTGCTACCGGGCCAGAAATCCCGAACCTCAAACGTGGATTCGAGACTTCTGCCGCGCAGACTTCTCTGGAATGCACATCTATCCTAATCAATTTGAAGTGAGACTAGCTTCATTGGAAGTTATACAGGACCATTATCCAGAACGTTCAAATTAATGATACAATGGTTATCCCGAAAAAACCAGCACGTAGTCGGATGAACCGCAAGCTATCTAAAGGGATTCGGCGTCTTTTGGAAAAGAGGTCTGAACTATTTTTCAAAAGTTGACTACAGCAGACACAGAAGATGCGCTGGCGTTTCGTAAAATGCGGAGCCGCTGTAAATCAGAAATCCGCCAATGGAACATACGAAAACAAGTCACCATATTAGACCTCGCCCGGAAAAACAGAAATGTGTTGTTTAAGTACATGAGGCATCGCCGTAGAAATACACAAACCGCGTTCTCCTTGATGGACAGGAACGGGGAAACTACGAGTGACCCAATAGTGGTACCTGAAGTCTAGAGAGAACACTATACACGCCTGTATTCTGCTCCATCTCCCGTCTGTATTCGGCCTCATCACACAACCTATTCAAGGCGTAACTACGAACGACCTCTAACTAACCTGCACTTCACGGGGGACATTCGTCAACTCTTGCACAAGACAAACCCGTTTTGAGCGTTGGGGCCAGACGAGGTCCATCAAAGAATCCTGAAGGAAACGTTGTTCACAGTGGCAAAGCACTTCTACTCGGTGTTTCGTCAGTCGCTTGATGAAGGTAACCATCCTTCTGCTTGGAAGGAAGCGATTGTCACGCCAATATATAAAACTAGTGACCGCTTATCGCCCGGCAGCTACAGGCCTACTAGTCTCACTAGCGTGCCGTGCAAGGTGATGGAACGCATTTTGAAGCGGGCCATCCGAGATCACCTTAATACCAACACATTGATAGCTCCAGTTCAAAACAGATTCCTCCCAAACCATTCTTGCGTGAAGAACATGCTCGTATTTGTAGACAGCTTAATCCTAACTAAGGACGGGAGACTCGTTTCGAATGCCATGGTTTTCGACTTCCAAAAAGCATTTGATTGAGTCCCACACGTCTCGATGCCCCACAAACTCGAGTATTACGGGATGCAATGGGAAGTTCTACGCTGGATTAAGGCGGGTTTCTTGAGCAGTCAATACCAACCTTTTATGAACAGTTTGATCTTCCTTATCCCGGAGGGTTTCTTCCTTGCCTGGAAACCATCGACAGTTGCCGTTTCGCAAAGGACAGGAATTTGGACTTATAAGTGATTAGAGCCCTGGTAACCTAGCAAGTGCTTTGCACAATCTGCAAAAGGGATGTGATGGCGGGATCGAGATAGTGAATAATGAAACCGAGTCCATCAGATACCTGCCAACAAAACTCTTTGGGGGTCGGGCGAATTTTCACACACCTCCTTCAGGAGTTGGAACGGGCAGCGAATATTTCCGACCTAGCTAGAAAGGAATCGTGAGAGCGCTTGGAATTCAGCCCAGTCAGTAATCAATTTTCGCTTTCTAGTTTGCCTGTATATGATAGTGCAAGTGGCGTGTGCAGCTGGATTGAGGATCTCTCTATAAATGGATCCCTCAAGGCGAAGGTACGTAAAAAACACTCCATCAGAGTGGACCCGAAAACCGGAAAGTTACGGTTTGACCCTTGATGCTGGTTATTCATTCCCTTGCGTTGCATTTTGCTTAGAGAAGCTCTTGCCTTGTGTTTGCGGGTGATGAGAATCTTTCGGATCAACTGGTCAGGCAGCACAGCCTGCAGCACGCAGAAGAAAATTTGGCAATGGTTCGGCTTATGTGACCCTCATCGAATCCTGTCTGGCCAAGTTCAGGTATATTCGATTTTACACTTCATGTGTTCGTGTTTCCAAGATCTGCGGAGAGAAAAGAAATGGAACCTATTGTGAAAAAGATAATGAAGCCTGCATGGCAACGAATGCCTGCATGGCTAGCACTGTGTATATCCAAGTGAGCCGGTTCAAGCACTACCTAGATATACGTGGGTCCATTTATATTCCGCTCTCGCGATAGCACACCCGGAGCATTTCTTGGCCGCCTCAAATTAGTGGGGATGTTGTTCTTTGAGTTAAGGTGTGAAGATTAGTTGCCGAATGGTGGATAAATAGCCAGGAATACCGTTTCTGGAGTATTAAAATTATGGATATATTTAGATCCGCAGTGGCCTCAATCAGGTTTCCAAACTTCAAAATGGGTTCAAAGTGATGCCAGGAATGAATACATGTGAACTAGAAAAGAGCTGAGGACCGAAAGTGCGTGGAAACAGACCGAATTCCTCCAACCCTTATGCAGCTGGATGAAAAATGACTTCCGATCTATAAGTGCATTCAAAATCTCATCCAAATAAATAAACACAGTATGAATCGATTCGCTCTCAACCGACTAAACAACCTCACAACACACTGAGACGCAACGACTTTTGGCTGACTAGGATGTGTTAGTATTACACAGCACCGGTGTTTTATCGCAAAAGCGCTCATCCCAGGCTACTTCCTTCGTCTCATACCACCTTCGGACGCCGCTGGCTATTCGCACAATGGAATCGATTTCTCGAAAGCTACGACGTTTTCAGGGTTGCCACTTCATAATGTAGAATGTCTATGTATAATGTACATGTACACGCATTATGCCTACCTACCTACATAAATGATTTGTTTAAGTGTGCGAATCTTCAAGGTCAATAAACACTGCGGA
>SJOL01006586.1:1605904-1622035 GCA_004794785.1 Opisthorchis felineus
AGAGATCAATTAAAACAAATTGCGTAAAAATGAAGGCAGATTAGTGTGATTTTTGGTCTGAGCACATATGCAACAAAATGCCACACTTTGACGTAAAAAGTTTCATTCCACCCACAAAGGTTTTGGAGGAAAATGCATTGTGCGTCCAGCGCGCGGCCCTTCGGACACGTATGTATCCTTGAGTTTTCTCAAACAGCGATATTTTGTCTTGTGTTTGCCCGACCTTTTGTGCTGTATTATCTGTATGGGGTTTCCTCCAAAAAAAATCTGTTGTTGCCCGCTATCTTGAAATTGTGACGGTTGGACCTTGCTTCAGCTTGATATAGAAAAAAACGTGATAACTGTTTTCCCGCCCTCGGTGTCCACCGCATTTAGCTTGAGCCAGCTTGGGCATGACCGCATCTGCGTCGGATAATGACTACAATTTATGTGAATGTGACTGCTTCGCTTCAGTGTAGTTCTCAGTATCTATAAATCCCATCGGTCACGTTTTTATTCCAACTGTACCATTATGATCATGCCTGATGGTATGTCACCCATTATCTGGGAATAAACGTTTTTAATTAGCTAAAGTTTATTACCGCATGGACCTAGAGGAGGACCGTTTGATGGTTCGTCCACCTGCGGACCAGATAGGACATCCTGGAATTAAGAAGCGTTAGGAGATTACCTCGGCAGAAAGTGTTACCCCAGTGTGCTGCACCGGAATACATATGCACGCCCATCACACCTACAGTAGCACGGAAGGTCCACAAAGTTCAGGGATTCTGGGACTGCCTTTTATATGCAAGAAACCAAGTAAAAGATAGAACCGTTGTCAGATTCCTGGGTCACTGCCTTGAGCCTGTCCTAGTTCTAGAATGAACTCCAGGAAATTCCACGAATGAATTCAAGAATAAAAATAAAAATGGCAAATCAAAGCGCAGCCGGAATAAACAAGGGGCAAGGGCCGCTGCGCTTTAGGCAGAATTATTCATACGAAAGCTATGCCACATTCTCTAATTTATCCCCGATGACGACTCCTCATTGTACAACCACCATGTCACTTGCGTTTCATCGTCGCCGATATCTCGATTCCTGTCGAGCCATCTTGCTATTGGATCTCGTCACGTTGTGGCCACCTGTAATTTCTGTGTACCCACGCAGTGCACTGCGTGACGCGATGGCTTGCAAGCGTCTCTTTGTTGTATGACTACTTAGGAGCAAGCCTAAAAACCATGATAAACCACAGCGTTTTTGACCCCCCTTGTTGTGGTCAAAGTGCGCATGCTATCTAAGAACACATAGTATGGGTAGATTTCGTACACCCCCAGAACAGTCAGTAGTTGGTGAACAACAAGGGTTCTTTGGATCTGTCTCAGTGCGCTACGAGACCGCCCACAGGATTTCGCCCACTTCTTCCCGAATAACCGCTTGGATTAGAACTGGCGAAAACTTGTCATACTGTCTCTTCGTCATCGTTTCCGAAATAGAAACCAGTGAAATCTGCACACCGCAGTTGGTCTATGAGGTCCTGGATTCATGTTCGAATTCGAGCCTGTTACGCCGATTGAACCATCGCGCGAGCACTAAGCCTCGAGTACTAACCTTGAAAACTAACCTACGAACGCTTTGTGTCCTTCGCCTGGGCTTTCTAGGTCAACTAGTTTCTGGAGGGAAATGCACTTGGCGCGCTGTTTCCGTGATGTCCGTTATACGCACTATTCTGAAGGTCTTCCTGGCAGTTCTTACGCCAACAGTACTAGTTTTTTGGACTATCGTTCGACTCCTCACGCTGCATTCAAAATCCCATTATTACCACCTCAATGAATGTCTCTTTTCAACCTACATGCGAGTATTTTTATTCTTTTTTGAGTACCTCACTTTGTCGAGAGTAAGTCCATGCTGAACCACTTATCAGTTGGAAGCTGTTTATCTATGGAGATACAGAATTTCATAAAGACGGGAGAAAGAGAGCGCTGTATATATCGAATCACCTCTCAACTGGTAGGCGAAATGTTTCATTAACGTGCATTAAATTAAAGTTGATTGGTTCATTTGTTCCATGCTATTAGCGAGACAAGGTGGAATTGGGCGTACCCGGTTTGTTCTACATAAAAATCTGAAGTATATTCCGGTTTTTGGATTTTACCTTGCGCAGGTAAATGTTTTTTCTCAAAAATGCGCGCCTTTTCTTATGGTGGGATTACAAAATCGCACTGCCCTTGATTCCCACTTTTTTCATATCAAGCACTTCTCTGGCCAGTCCATGGTAATTTCAATCTCACTTGTGTAACTGCAAGAGAAGTTGACCCGTTTTGCGCTATACGTCTTATGAGGTCCACCACACGGCAGCTGTCCCTTCAAATGCGTATAGTTATGTGGTGTGGACTCGTTTCTCTAAGTGTTGGATGTGGTGGCCGTACTTCTTCGCTCATCCGTAAATAATATGTGGTGAGCCTGTACCCGTAAATCGAAGACATTTTAGCGGTGTGCTATCGAACGTATCCATAACTTCTGCGAGGTGGCTCATGGCTGAGTGTTTTGGCTGTAGGATTTGCTTTCTCATATCTTAAAAGGGTGTGTTTTGGTATGTCGCACCCTCTCCCATTTGCAAAATGATCACATGCTAAAGAAGTGTTCTAGGCGTGTCACTCAGTAGAAAATAAGGTTCATTCGCATGTCACATTGTGTCGAAGCAGATGTACTCAGTTTTGAGCATGATATATGTGGAGAGGCGTAGTCCTCAAATCAAACGCGTGGCCAGACGATGAGCTCAGTTCATCTTGACCTCTAGTGTCTTTGCTTAGGGAAACATCCTGGTGTCCAATACTCGAGGCGTGGTCTAACAGATGCCGAAAAGCGTCGACGCAGCTTGAAAATTATGCAAATAGAAAGTTGGTCGCAGCGTCTATGTCATTTGTTGTCCCCTTGTTACCATGTGCACCATGTGGTCTAACATTTTTTGGCCGGAATGAACCCGACCTACGAGCTGTCCCTCGGCAGCGTTTTAGTGCGTCACGCGTAGCACTACAGTCATTATAGCACTGTAGTCACAACACTGAACTACCAAACCGCCTGCTTCACTGCCGCCCGATTTTGGCTTAAGCCATTGACATAGCTACTGAGTCTTCGGCTACGCCAAACTGCACGTATAATGCATACCTTAATTTAAACAACGGGCTTAGTACAACATATATCCTTGCAAAAACATTTAGCTTAACAGACTCATTGCAGTAGAAGGTGAAACATGGACACATTCATTAACACCTCGTCCTCCTTGCACTGCCATCCATCTCCACCCCTGGGTTAGTCTCAGTCGCCCAACATTTACTTCGGTGGATGTGAAACAGCTGTTGTTAGATTGCAACTACTAACGACCGATCCCAAATTCACTATTAGCAGTGAAGTTGATCTGATAAGAACACCAAGCAGTATAGCGCAGACAAATGTTACCGGAAACAGGAGAGGAGCGGATACGGGTCATCCAGGCTCCAGGGACAGAAGTGAAATTGAACGCTATGTGCAACTGCATATACCTCTTATACAGACGAACAGGTAACCAAAAGTGGAGTGCGATTTAAAGTAAAAAACACCCAGGCAGAAAGTAAGAGATCGGTAGGTTGGTACAAATGTGAATCTCTGGACAAACATTCCTCCGTGGGTGTTAAACTTGTCTGGCCTTGGGTGAATCTTCATGCCTTACTCGCCGACAGAAACAAGAGATGGCAGCATAAGTTTACAGAAACGTATAGATAATCTGACCCAAAAAGCGTGCACCACAAATTGCTGCTTGCAGCCCATAGTCATAGTTATAGTAGTCACACACGTCTATATGTTGAAGCAAATTAATTTAAATCCACAGTTAAAACAAGGACGCAGAAGTGAGAGATCTTCTTTTATGAACATATGAATAGCTGCATACTTTGACACGGACTGATGGTAACATCGTTTGAACCTAGTACGAACAGCAATGTTCCATCCTGGCTGCATCCTGTAGGACCATAAACCCGTTAATTAAGCCCTGCAAACGAACACTACTGGCTAATGTGAGTGAAATCAAGCCTGATCACAACTTCCTCCATTTCGTCGTGCCGCAGGGGTCTACCACCGATTATTCTCCACAATTATTATACTCACTGCATCATCATCACAGTACGTGCTGTTTGTCAGGAGAGCGCACGGACGACAAAGGACTGTTCCGCAATCCAGGTGACTTACCAGTGGATCATCGACTTGCACCTTCGCTCTAATAACGAAGTTTACTCTTTCGTGCATACCACTGGAAGCTGCAGTTGGAACGTCATTATGTTATATGATTTACTACGTATAAAGAACAAAGAATGATTTTTCAACAAACCTTATCCAGTGTTGCAATATATTATGGTTGTTAGTGTGGCCAGTGGACACAGGAAGCTTCTCAGCTTTTCCTTAAAAAGCTTCAAAGTAGTTCTTTTTAGTCCGTTCATGCACATACGCACTATAAATTATGTACGAAACGCTGCTCCAGCCGAAGTTTGGTGGCTCAAAGGCAATTAGAAAAAACCTGTAGCAAGCAAAACTTTGATCGGCCGGACTATTTTAATGCTGATACAGCCTATCATTTGGGAACCGTTTCATTTTCTGGACTCAATATTGTACAAGAAGTTTTATTGGGAACGATGATCACTTTTCAGTTTCACGTTGCACCAAACCGTATGGCAGTGGGCCTACAGTGTTATCTTATGGTGTTGCTGTCAATGATGATGATAATTATAAAGTAGACCACCTGTGTTGCTGGCAGCTAATCTGTGTTTTATTATCCAACCTTTGGAGGTTTCCTCATATGTACGAAACTTCAACACGGTATTTGGAACCACTTCTGCCTTTTTTCATCCAGCTCCGGACTTTTCTAATATCAGAACACATCTCTTAGCATTACCAATAGTACAAAACAACGGCCCTTAACGTAATGACAGCTACATTTACTCGCACCCTTACTTTAATCCATCCGACCCAGTATAGGTTTTATCTTGAGACAGGGAAGGCTAACTTTTGTTGAATTGCACCAATGAGTTTTTGAAATACACAGCAACGAGCTTAGGATTAGCTAAAATGCAATAAACAACAGAATGGAGGGAAAGTGTGATTTAAAATATAAACTGACAGAGCCCTAAGGGGAGCGAAATCCGTGGTGGGCTGTCTAAAACTTTTCAGCAAACTTTAGACTGATACGTCTGATCCGTCAAGACAATACACTGCGGTATGTCGACGGCTTTCATGTAGCTCATTCAGTTAGAAGGTATATTTAACCGAATTTCAGTTGAATCTCCCGTCAAAATTAAGTTGATTTGCAAACAAATATAGTAGGTTTGTTTTCTGACACAAAGTACGGTGTACTCCGGGCCCTCAGTTGAGCTCAAAGTGATGGCATTTTAGTGAGGGTTTTCGAACTGTCGAAGAAATAGCCTTTGGAATTTTGTGGGATATTTTAAATCTCACAAACCCGTATTAAGAGCAGTCATTTGGCATCTAAGTTAACAGTGTGGAGCGGATGAGTAGTATTTTAGAAATAAAAAGGCTTAATAAATAATTATGTAGATGGTTGGTTAGGTTTAAAACAACTCAGCCAAGTTCGCCATAAATCGATTGACACTGAGTGAAACGTAATTCGAGCTTCGATGGATTGTTATAACAAATTTTAGGTTGCATGTCGCAGGTGCATCTGGTTACCCGTTGCTGAGGACTTCCATCTGGCGCTGTCAATGATGTGACCAATTTTCTCGGATTTAGTTGGCTCAGTCGAGTTAGATCCTTACAAACGATCACAGCATTACAGAAAATCACCAAGTTTTGAAGCATCCGAAAGTACTCTCAGTGATCGTCTATAATGTCGGTTTAGCTGCATGTTATGGACTCAGTGAAGGCAGATATGTCACTCATTCTGATATTCCCTTTCTGTTACCCATGTTATTGTATGCACCGGTACGGCATCGTACCAGTTTCAATAACACCACTCTTTGTGTGTTATCTGATCGAATGCGTTAGACGACTACCAAGTCTGTTCAGAGAAGGAAGCCTTGGTCGCCAGTGTGAAGGTCTTGATAACAATCAGTTGAAGTAATGAAGTTAGGTAGTAAAACGTTAATCAGTGTTGAATACGAGAAGCCCGGGAGTGAAAAAATCCAAAGACTTGAATCTGGTTTGTCAACCGAGCGGTATACATGCTTTTTAAAATTTGTTCTCGCTTATGCTTTGTGAGAAGGCGATTTAGTGATGCCATACTCGCGAAGTTTCGAGAGGGGAAAATAAAGAGACCTCGGAAGGCTTGCGAACAATATTAGCCTTTTGGAATGTTTTCTACAGATACGCTACACGGTCGCAAAAGACTAGGATGGCCGTACTGTTGCAAAGTTATGGTACTTTGGTCATCGGAACTGATGCAATGGAACATGTTAGAATGATGTGATATCAAATTGGCTGATTTCCCGCATACCTGATAGCCAACCGTAGTACATCTTTTGACGGAGTGGGAGCAGTCGTTGTTTTTTGCCGGTGCAGTAGAAGTTTTTTATACGACAGTGTTACAGGAGCTTGCTTACTGAAGCTTATTTTTTATTTGGACTGTTCAGCTAAGTAGTTGTTTTTTTCAGAATATTAGGTCTAGTTCCTGATGCAATTTATTGGATTGGGCTTCGTAACGACGAGGTATGGTGTCCAAGTTTGTGATGCAACCTGTTGTTAAGTAAGATTCACGTTTCTATTGATGCACGTGTATTGTGTTCAGCAGAGCAAACCCCAAGATTCATGGTTCAGAGTTTTGGCACTTTGGCAATAGTGAAATTGACGAACACCCGTCAGGACAAATATGTTCACGTCCCATTGACGCTTAGGTAGTTCACTATCAACTCCCATTCTGTTCCTGTATATACAGATGACAGTCGTCTTACCCACGAAACAAAAATCAGTGGTCACTCTTAAGAACAATTGCTAATCGTTGTTAGTTATTAGTTTAAGGAACTTCTTGAGCAAACTTACTAGAGTTGACACTTTCTGCGATGCACGTTCTGGATTTATTATATTCAAAAATCCTAAGGTCTATTTCTTCTACAGTACACGTGGTTTTAGCTTCAGATTCTACAGCTCCGACTGTATCGAACCGAATGAATTTCTTGGCAAATATTACTCTCTTTATCTGTTGCTCTCCAAGCAAATTGATCTGGCGTCTACGGATGCACAGTTGAGTTGCATTTACCTCTAGTTATTTGCCGCGGAGACTGACCATTAGAAAGCACCTGGGGATCCTTTGTCCTAGTCATTTCTGATGATCCCGCTTATGGTTGCTCGTGCTTGATTCATTGTGAGAATATATTGTGGGCTTTCAGGATTGTTACTACCTCCAAAATGATTAGTGTCAACTTTTCCTCCTAGGCAACTAAAAGTCACACACGTTTCACGAGACGGACATCAATTCAGCGGCTCCGAATTCTATTTCCCTCGTTATATTAACATGTCTCCTGTGTGTCAGTCCTCCCTGAGCATTGGATCTTGGATAGAACAGTAGCATTGTCGGAAGCTTGGTGGCAAACGTTTTGATGTCCTAACGACAATCCAACTCGACGCGCTATATGGTGCTTGGTAAAGCTGACCGCTCACGTACAGCAAAGCTCGACGTATTCGGACCTTATCATGTACCTCTAGGCAAGTGGAAGTATATGGGGGCAACTGTTTAAAATCCTCCCTCCCGTGAAAAATCATCTCCTGCAGAGATATTCACTTCCTCCACTTTTGTTCAGCTTCGTCGCCGATGAAATAATGAGGTGAATCCTGGAGGGCCTTCGAAGCTCTGGTGTTCAGATCGTTGCTGGTGTGAAATTTATCGATGTGGAGTATGCGGGAATTGCCATCTTATCCTTTAAAGACAAAGACAGGCACCGTTGAGTAGGCTGGCCATCATCATATCATATGTCGCACCTAAAAAGTGCAAAGACATGCTCCAGAACGTACAGTCCCTGAAAGTGTTTCTTGCTATTCAAGAAGCACCGACGATTGTAAGGAGTTCTACTTATCTACGGAAGTGTATTCGATGGAGCCATTGCACCAAATTCGAGGGCCAAAATCAAATTTACCAATATGCATCACTTGTGGCGTCGAATAGACATATTACTGGGTCTCAGGAGTTGCGTGTGCCATACTGCCTTCATGGCTGTATTGTCGTATGGTTGCGAGACATAACCACTGCATTTGGGTTGTCGACCACCTATGTCTCAGAAAAGTTGCTGATATCAGATGGCATCAACAAATCCATAACAGGGTAATTGAAGAACCAGTGTTCGTTTGTGAAACCGATACCTTAGTCGCGAAAAGCACTCAACTCCTTAAACTGCGGGTGCTTAGACTTATACTAAGCATTCCGAATCATCGTCTAACGAGACTAGCCCTAACTTTTTCCCTCAATAGTCACGCAAGCTGTAAAGTGAACTATTGATGACTCGGAAGAAGGGTGTAAAAAGGTTAACAGGGATTTTGAATGTTTCTGGTGCAGCTTATAGAATGAGATTCCTGTGATATTACCAAAACTTGGTTGGACATTACGAGAAATTGCAGCCAATCGATATCGGTGGTGTTCTTGCTGTCAGTTTATGTCCAACTTGCCCGATTGGCCGCTTGGTGGTGTGGACACTTCAGATTACTTTCAGTAGGCTAGCACCGGGTCCAGCTTTCTTTGTTTCATTCGATTTCCAGTTTCAAATATGGTTAAATAATTCTTTTGGTTGGTTCAGTGATAAAATGTGTGTCAACACTGATGTTACTACTTCTCATGATAACTGTCTAGTATATAAACAATCGCACATTCGTTTGGGGGCCAGTTTTCGTATGAAATCCGTATATACTAGCTCTGCATTCAGTGTGTTTCTTTTGCATAGCCGTCTCTGCCAATTGTTATGCCGTTTACCATGCTTTCTTCTCCTGTCTCCAAGCGCGAGCACCTGTAACAGTTAAATCTGAAAAAATTAGAATGGCCTGACCATTAGACACTATCTTGTCTTTCCGATTGAGTTGTTTACATGGAAAATGCTTAACACAATCATTATTTGTTCGCCAAGTATACTGGTAAGAAACGGCTAACAATATCTCTTCATGGGTCTTGTTATTCTAAATGAAGCAAGAAGTTGTGGAGAATCGCGTGAAACAATTGAAGAGTTGTTTTGAAGGCAGATGAGCTTCTCTACCAGACCCAAAGCAAATAGAGGCAGACAATGCTGAGAAGTAGTTGGGAGCAATATGTATCAGACCAAATGGGTACGTGGTGTCCGATTTCTAACATGCCAGATGGAAATGCTATGATTTAACTCCACCAAACAGTGAGTAATTTAGGTTTGTATTGAGGCTCGTTGAATACATCTGAAGCAGATTACTGTTATAGGTAGGATCACTGGAAATGCATTAGATTTTTTACTCCGCCCCACAGAACGAGAACACTGAATGTCGTTTGCTGAATGGGACTTTAGATAGCCACCTGCTCTCTATCCACTGGGTATGGAAGCTACCACGGGGCATCAAAGAGTTACTTCTAGAATACTTCACGCGGGACGGACAGCCCAAATGGGTATAAGTTGGAGATGGTCTAGCTAGGCTGATAGTCTCAGCAACTTTAAAAGGAAGTGTTACTTCAAGTTTCTTAAGCTTGATAATGCTGAAGCTACACGAACGCTTTTGCTTTTGGCCGCCGAGACAAAGACGAGTTCTTTATAAGGGCCACCTTTATCCGCTGAAAGCACCCAGAGATGTATTCAGAGGGCTTCACGGACCCACGGATAAATTTTGACCCACACTTGGCGCTCAGTTCATCCGTAAATGTGTGTATATTTAAGTGTATTACACCGAGATCATTGCCAGATCCAACGACCGTTTGTCGACGTAAAAATCTATCATCAAGCTGCAGTTGCATTAATAGCACAGCGACAACCTATACTGGTTCGTTTTAGACCGCGCGCTGTGACTCGCAGTGCAAGTCTCACTGCATTCACTGACCGACAATCCCGTTGTCATTAATCCGTGCATGTGTGTTGAACATGTCAAACTAGTAATTCTTCCAGAGTATGGGGCACAAAGACTGTCTTCTAACTTTAGCATCGTCAATGCCACATCCTACCTCTCTCTTTGTGTTATTCAAGGACGAGGTAAAGAAATCACTAAGCATTTATAAACGAGCTGTTGCATCTAGGTTCATTTCACCAGTACAAGAGATCCATCAGGATAAAATCATGGAATACAAATCCTTCAAACCACTTCTTTTTTACTGTCCACACGTTGTTTTGGAGGTAATGGGTTTCCATCTCTTTGCTGTGACAAGACCGTCTGAAGAAAGTAGAATGCTAATCTTTGGCAGACAGTCCATGCTGAAGGGGATTTACTCACAAAATAAGTCTTCAGTAGAACGCACGAAAGTCGTAGCTTGCCGAAATGACCTCTCTGAAGGAGGAACTCTTGAATGAAAATAGGGTCATATTCAGAACCTTCGGGAGCAATATCTTTACAACACAAATGCTATCTAGTCCGGTGGTGTGCCTACTACTTACCAGAAACTTGTTCATTATTAAAGAGCTCATCTTTCAAACAATAGTTCTCAGCCGGGAGGATTCCTCCAGGCAAGCGAATTTCGAAGGTTCATGGGAAATGGTGACCCCGGATTTTTCGGATGTCAGCTGCTGCAATATTGATCACTGGTGCAATTTATCTGGCGTTTAGGTCATTCTACTCCCGTTTTCACCAGTTCTTCCGATTTTTCCGCTTTTCCCTGTCTATCTTCCTTCACTCTTATGACCCTGGTGGCAAATTTGCCAAAAGATCTTACGTTGACACGACAAGATGCATCATGACCGAATAAAAGGGCAATGAATTCTGAACCAGCCTGTTTGAATCTGTGTGCGCGTAAAGTTTGTCTTATCCATGTTTGCCCCATGCAACCTTCGGAGCCCACATGCGTATGAATGGGCCAAGTTTTCTGTGAGAAGGCGACCAGCCGAAATTTTCGCAAATGATTCAGAAGGTGGCAGCAGTTTTTTGTGGGTTGTAGCCCCTCCATCCTGCGGAGAATGGCTTTTTAGACATTATAAACAACAGTCCAATAATAGGTAAGGGAGACTTGATGCACAAGCTACTGACAGGTTCTAAAAACTGCCATAGTGTCCCATATCCAAGTCTGATCCCAGGTGAAGTTAGAGTGCGAAGCCCTTTATGATGCTCATCATTGTACTTCTAGTTGCACTAAACAATGAACCTTTTGCACGTGATCGTCCTTGGTTTGTCCAGTGTAAGTAAGCACACCTTTATTCTGTCCAAGATTCATCCTGTCGAACGTTTCAGTGGTGTTTGCTCTGTTGTTTTCGAAATCACTGTAGAGGAAGTCAACTCGTATTCGATGGCTGTCTTGAGGCACGCACAGTTGTTCAAGAATGACTCTACGAGAGTACGAACAGCAGAGCGGATTCTTCAACAGTGCTTTTACCAGCCTCAAATTTTAGGAGGTGGTGCACATGCAGCAACTAGCGCCAGCAACCAGTGCGACCGTAGGTTGGTTTCGACATTGTCGTCGCCGTTATCTACAAACCAAATACAGACACCACAGTGGTCCTCATTCTCATCACCTTTTGTTAGTTTTGTTTGTGCTTGTCTGGTTTCTTCGAAAAGGTCGATCTTGAACGACATAGTGATGGTGACAGTGATGAGGATGATGATGTTGATGACGATGTTGGTGATGTTGTCATAAACTGGCAGAGGAATTGTTTACTGCTTGTTTATGCATGAGGACTTTTGAAGTTCAGTTTTTTGTAATTCACGTATGCATCAAGGGGAAGAAATGAAGTGATCTGTAGGCATCAAATTACATGCGCCAGGACGTTTCATCTCCCCATCGGTGATTCTAGGAACTATATGAAGTACTGTCACCATTTTTCCGTCATGTAACGTCTTTTCCAAAATGAAAAACGTCGTCTTCTCGTAAAAGTCTATCATACTTTTGGAGTGCATGTGTAACACACTGACAAGGTTCACTACTTATTAGTAGTCTTCAAACCGCTTGGAATATCTTGTTTCGATCAGCTGGACTTTAGGATGAGTAATAAGCTTTTACGACATACTGCAGAGGTGCATGTTACACAATAGAATGTAAAACACCTAGGATTGGTTCCTTGAAGCACCCCTTAACTTCTAAATACCACAATGGAGTGACTGGTCTCTCTACAGGAAACAAAGCGGTGACGGATAGCTCCGTCTGTACTATTCATTTCATTCCCTTCACGGAATGATGCATAACGTTCTGAATGTTGGTCAGTCAAAGGGAGCCAAGACGCGACTGGCCATCGCCAGTTTACGGTTGAAGTTATAGGTCGAATTGACCGTTCAACAGAGTTTCGAAACTGATTGTTCCTCTGCCCACTAAATGTCAAGATTTCCGTCTCGACGAAGTGAAATGTTAGGAATTAAGATTAGTAACAATCCCAGTGAGTGATGATCAGTTTAGACACCGTTCACTTTTTGGGACGACGGCAGCGAATGCTCTAGTGCGTGGTGAATATCAGACCATGGAAGATATCCAGGTATTATTGACGTCTGAATGAAGATTCGGCGTATTTCTGAGGATATCCAAGAGGAATGTTGCGGTCGAGTGGCCATTTGTTGTGCTTACGAAGGTGTTGACTTGCCAAACCGGTTCGGATACTTGCTGTCGATCTGTCAAGAGACGAACTCCACAATATGCGCATTAGACGAGCATATCCATAGGTATACTTGGGTCATTTACCATCAAACACTATTCCTTAACTTGTATGTCTTTTTAAAAAACACTGTAACCATTACTTTACACAGTGTATTTGTATAATATGGATGTTGGATAGAAGCACTCTAAAAGTTGGCTTTCAAACATATGTTGACCTAAGTATAGAATCATCGAAACCTCTCTCGGATTCAGCCTTAGTTGAAACCATTTGAGGATACCTCAAACTAGGAAACAGTTTGAGTCATCCGAACGATGTTTCTCATAAATAGGGATTGCCATAGAGTTACAGGAATATAAGAAAATTCACTGCGCCATCTTACACTCAGATCAGTGTTCACAGGGGACAAATAGTTTGGTTTATGTTAGAACCTGGAAATTGTCTCCCGAAAGGTATCAGTTCCAACCCAAATGCCACGGTGATACCTTGAAGCTGTCTTAGCTGATGATGTTTTCCGCTGAAGGACAAATATGATCAACTGCGTTACAATAGCTGGATACCTGAATTGACATAGTACACTCCTATTGTACATAGAGGCTTCTCGTCCTCGACTACTGCAACATCAGAATGAATACAAGTTTTCTTTGCTATGCCTTGTTTTTCCGGGTGCTTTTGTAGCTGAGTCATTCTTCATCCCGACAAGCACAGAAACCCAGGTAAGACCCACTGGTTACTGATAAATGTAGCTGATCAGTTTCTTATGTGGACGAAAGTCCCAACATACAGTAATTCCGCCCTAGTAAGAGAGTATTAGCGAATGATGAGAATAATGATACAATACTAATGACATTTAAATCAGTAATGGATTTTCGAACGCCTCCGAACAATGGTACGTACAACGTTTTTTAAACATCTGATGCCGAAGTAGACTGATACAGATCAGAAGTGGATTCGTTGTCTCTTGAAATAAGACGACCAATTGGTAGTGGCCTGAGCGTAATGGCACACCTAAACATTTCCAGACTTCTTCGTTGATTCATGTGTTGTCTATCTTAAATCGTCACTTCAAATCTAAGGGACTGTTCGACGGTAGTATTCGGAGCAGTTGTGATATTATGCTATGAACCCTAGTTGCTCATCACCAAGTCTACGGTTTTGTGGATCTCTACCTTGAAAAAGCAATGCCGATATCAGTAGACAGATCTTACCTTCTGTAGCCATCAGGGGGTGGCGTCACCTTTCAAGCCGACATGCAAGGAATTAGCCTGCATGTGCTCTACGGCTACCGCCAATATACTTTGTACTTAATTCGCGCAGGTCCCCTGGCTTATGCGACTCGTGAGAAACATTGATACCATAAGCCCTAAAATCCAATCGTCTTGTCTCGGAACCTAGACACTGCACAGTGAATCATTACTTTGCTTATGAGTTCTGTTGAAACGCTTGGATCTGTTTTGATGTGAATATAATTCATGACAGTTAGGAAAGAATACCCAACCGTCACAAGCTTATCTTTCACTTCATTCAACGGAAACCTCACTGAACAACGTTCTATGCCTTACTGTGCGTAAATGAAAGTTTTGAGTGTATGACATCATAATAACTATTCTCCCATAAACCTAGGTAATTTGATGCATCAACTACATCAAGTCAGACATTGGTTACTGTTGTTTCAGCTAGGGATGAAAGTAGGTGGTACAGTGCAAGACACGAAAATTTGAAGGCACAGGTGGTCAGAGTTACCATTGTTTTCCCGCCATCACGGGTAAAATGTTTGCAGGATTACCGGCAAAAATCTTTGTATCAGCTGCAAATAACCATAACGCCTTCCATCCTCGAATTCCTGTGGTAGTTAACTCCAAAAGTGTACCTCACCTCAGAAGAGATTTAGCACACCTGCTTATAGACTGTCATTGGCTTCGCAGTACCTCTTTTCCGGCCTAACCATGTGAACCTGAGCCATGGTTGTGTTCAGCAGAAACATCTATTTCTTACGCCGTCCTTGATAAGCTATTTTCTCTCTTTATGGTTTTAGTTCACCGTCTACATTTACCAGTTTTGCTACAGATGCAATATCGGTAATCCGGTTAGGTGTGAACGGCAGGTACAAGTTCCTGAAAGTCAAACCTTCAAGCGCTAGACATACTGCTAGGGTTCTAGTGACACTTTAAAGTGTTTGAACACTTGTTGTAGGCTCGGTGAGTATAAGCACATTCACGAATAGAAAAGAATCTGTCGATCTCAGGACTGCTGCTGAAGACAATTAGCTATGTGATTTCGTTGACGTAGCGGTAGTATCTGACGTTTTGCATTTCAATGCAATATTACCTTCTAGTTGGCCATAGCAAATTGAGAAGGCACAATTTGGCCCATGCAAGCAGAACGCACAGGAACTCAGAAGTGCTGAGAACGAAAGGTGGAAGAAGTTTTTTCGTGGATAGTAGACAGTATAAATGTTCAGGACGTAACAAGTTGACACCCCACCTCAATGAAGAAACATCAGCTCTGCATATATGGATACAGGCGAGTGAAACAGCTATTAATTCGTGAGTGATATGGATAAGGCATGAACATTGACTCTTCAAAGATTAAGTAGGCCTTCTTTAAAAGTTACTACATTGCAAACAGGCGGGCAGATGGAACTTTTAGCACTGCGTGATGAAACCCACGCAACAGCGGCTTCTTTGTCCTTTTGTTCCATAAGAAATTAAAGACATCCGCGAAGATATCAAGTGTAATGTGTCAGAAATCATTTCCCCACCTTGTGCAGAATGCATAAGGAACCCATCACTAATACCACAGGTTTACGGGTTGACGAGTGAAATACTGTTTATCTTATGAAGACAGTCTTGTAATAAAACATTCGTCTTTAGTCAATATATCATCGTTCATTCAGAGAATCCGGAACAATGCCTAGCGTGTAAGGCTAGGTGTTGTTGTGCCGCTGAATGTGAATTGTTCTCCGCATTCAACTCGGGTTATTTCTCTTATCCTTTAACTTATAGTTGTTTTAACGTAACTCAACTTCACATCCAGACTTGCCGTGGCATCTCAATTGCTAGTAGTGGTCAGCTGACCCAGAATCATATTTTTCGGCGGGAATATTGCTAACGCTGCATTTCTATAGGATAGTTACCTCTGTCAAAGGATTTTGTTGATTTATAATTCTACACAGGTTTAGAGTTGTGTCGCGTACTCATTCTACGTAAAGGACTAAGTAGCGTTTAGAGGTGTTACTAGCCAAACTAGCACTCATTCGTTGTTTGATGTGAAGCACGTGTTAGATTTATACAAAAATTATCCGCGTAGTATCACGTGTGGGACGATTGACAGGTACAGTGTTAAAACTCGTATTAAATTGCAGTGGTATTTTGACATACTGCTCTGCGGATTACCCTGTCCATCATGGTTCACTGGAAGTTCTCCAACTCATTGCTGCAACCTGCTCCCCAAG
>SJOL01006586.1:1622080-1633498 GCA_004794785.1 Opisthorchis felineus
ATATATAACAAGCGTGGTTATCTTAAAGTAATGGAGTCCTTTTTTAAAAAATTGCCGACATCTGATTCTGATATGTGACACTGAAATTGTTGATAAATCTCATACTAATGGAAGTATTTCGGTCCAATGAACGAAACATAACACAAGGATGCTCGGTTCTTGCTCGCATTGTGGGAACTTCTTGGGTAAACCACACCCGCCGTGATCGTTTAGCTAGTATTTGTCCATATAAGCTTTGCCACTAGGACTTTGAAAAAAATATACAAACCAATGGTTTATACGGGTGCACAAATTTCGGAAGGTCTACGGCGTAGCTAAATGGACCGACGAATAAGACGAGTCCAAGTTGTGGTTAAAATTAATTATATCTTACTGAACGCAATAACCCATGGGTTTCCTCTCAGGGTTGGTGTTCATTTTTGTATCCCGATGACATTACTTTGCGCGGCTTCCAGTTCTCGTGTACACTTCGAAGCCTGCCAGCGTCCAACGCTGTCCACTTTACAGGACTTCTGTCGGAAAGGATTCGTAAATATTGCCCGAATTATCTATATTGGGTCAGAACATATCAGTCATTGGTGAAATCACTGCGTGTCTCATTGATCCCAACCACAAAATGAATGCATGAAAGGTATTTCAAATCGTCCAAACCTGTCAAGGTTTATCGGAATCCGACTACTGACGAGTGACAAGGCGATCTGCATTAGGCCCCACAACTCTAACCAGTATGCACGGATACTGGGCTGAGAGTCAGCCTTCCCTGGTCATGGACATGCCATCTTTCATTGAGTGCAGATGTGTGCCATGTACTTCCCTACCGTTTCTCCTAAACTCGGATCTACAATCTGAGATCCCTCATATGGCGCGTTTCACGTATTAAAAAGGACTTTAATCACAAACCCAGACTTACACTCTGAGATCCATCATACTGCGCGTTTTAGGCATTAAAAAGGACTTTAACATTCTTATCCAACAGGCCCTGGGAAACACATGTCACTGTCAAAAGCCCACCACCAACGCTAGCAGATGCCTTGATCTCCTTCATCGTGTGGTTGGATTGATGGAGCGCTGTTAGAGACACTTGTTGGTGACATGTTCAATTAACAGTCTAAAGATAAAATCCCTGGCTTGTGAGCGACTGTCTGCTGTCGAAACAATCACAAAGATAGGCCACCAAGATTGTCAAGCAATTATTTAACCAATTCTTCATTAAACCGTTTACGGTACTTGTATACCGCAGTTCATGATCCTTTGAGTCCCTGGCCTCTTCTGCACAATTTTCTGAGCCATGCGAATACAACATATTCCTCTGGTCCCAGTCGGCTGGCGGTTCACTAAAACAGTCACATGAGCCTCAGATAGTTATTCCTTTCATTCAGCATTTGCTGTTCGTAGAATTGCCGACTGTCCGGCCTTCTGTCGTTCCAGCACCGGATCTCTATCTTCGGGATCTCCATTTTGTGGTCGTCCAATCATTCTACAGAGCCGAACCATGAAGTCACCACACTCTTAACGACGCCGAAATCTCTGACTTCAAGGATCTTGTAGTTATCAAATGAACCGAACAAACACAGTCACTGAATCACACGACCTCAAGCATCTGCCTGACCCTAAACAACCCGTATCTGTCTTCAACAATCGACAAGTGACTTTCGTAGATGTTTGTACTACAAACCTTGATGGGAACCTTAACTGTTTCAGTCACTACTAATTTAGGTTGACTTATTAACTACTGGTATTGTGTTATAAGGGACTGATGTTGGCAACAGTAACCAAGTGTTGTTTACCACACAATGCTCTCATAAGGGGATCAGTTGACCTTATGTTGTAGAGGGGTGAAATTTTCATGCATCATGCCTTTAATTTTGCACCTTAAAGAAGGCTGAAATCCGCTTTAGATGTGGCTTTAAAGAATGGTGAATCAGCATTTATAGATAACCCATCCTCGGCTGCGTGTTTCAGCAAGTCAATGCACCCAAATTTGTGCCTTATAATGCGGAAACGACTTCTGTGTGAAAGGTCAAGTTTCCAAATTGGCTTTAGCTTCGCAGATGAGCCCCAGTAAAAAACCGTAGAGAATAATTGGCACGGGTCGATTGTAAAACATCAAAAAAAGACTGCTGAGGATATACAGCTATGTAGCAGAATCGATGAGCTTGGGAAATCCCGCTCGGAAAAATACCAACCGATATACTGTACACATAGACCTAGGCTATTGCGTACTGGTGCATTCGACACAAATGAAGAATAAGATTCCCTTAACGTAACGCCACTTATAGGGTTGAAGTATTTACCCAATTATCGCAAGAAATCGGTCGATCTTTTAATCGTTCTATACGCTAATACACCTTCACACTGGATAGATTTGCGATTCGTGGGTTATTACTTGGTTTCTAGCAAGGTCGATGTACGAGTGAACATCAGCCTGACACATTCCTCGGTGGCTTACCTGTGCCTTCCGGATTCACCTATTGTGTCGCCCTCCAGATCCCGCTGTACGGCTTGTATTGCTTTTGCTGAGGCTGTCACTGCGTCTGACAATGATGGTATGGTTCTAACAGAAGAATAGCCTTTCGTTATCGATCGTCGTCAATTCGGCTTGCATGCAGGCGGAATCAGTGTCCCTGCTGTCTATATAAAATTACTAAGGGATTGTACTGCACCTTTCAACCTCCTCTACTTGTTGTAGGTATGCCAGTTGTAAAAATCAACACACCTTTATTCCAGATACCCGATACTAAATACAGTGTGGGAAATCCTTCGGAACCCCAAAGGCTACAGTTTGAATCCGGCCGTGTGGTAACGAACTATTTAACATGGGAATCATTCACACCACACTTAAAACAGAAGCCTACTGTTGCACCCAGTCGTGTAGTATACAATTGTCACGTACTGACAAGTACTTAAGTGGGTTGTAGAAAGACTGTGTGATGTATGCGTCTAAAGAACCCAGTCCCCCAAATCTTTTGCTGAGGAGATGTGTTTATTGAAGGCATGGTAATAAACTCAGACCAACAACTATCAAGAAAATGACGTTTGAGGTTGGAGAAAGAGTAGAGGAATATAAAGGATCTAAGTAGGCAGTCAGAATTAGTAGGACCTAGTTATCACGTGCCGTTTGAGGAATCCAAGCAACCGATTCACCAAGGAGAATCTCTGTGAGAATTCACCGGTTTTAGCTCACGTAGTGTTTATACACATCTATTCCTGATGCTGAATAACCTCAGTATCCAGTCGAATGTGCATGTTCATAGGCTCTCAAGTTCCTTGTTAGAATATCCAGCTGATACTTACGTTCTAGATCAGGTGCGACCCTTCCGGAGCTACAACGGAGAACTTCGAGATTTCGTGTACTGACGTAGTTGTAGATGGAGATGCGGGATATTGAGAAACTTTTTACAGACCAAGTGAAATTAACAGAACATGTAAACAGCATTTCAAGTCTGTTTCTGTGTCTCTTTTACTGCAATTTTGAAGGCTGGGACTATCAGTCATCTAAGGGACATCAGATCTCTAAGAGACGCAAATCTACTGAGTTGTACGGTGTGCTATACATTCAGTTACACGGGAAGTTGAGTAGATTTTTCTGACAGATCAGCCTAATATTTTCCAATTTTGATGGTAACGCGATAAGTACACCCGTTTCCCTTAGCGTCCCACTGGCGTTCGAAAGTCCCCTGTCTGAACTCTTCTGCGTCGAAGTGTGAGCACCATTCAGATCCACTGAGATGTACTCCCAGTCTCATTTCTGACTCTTCGCATAGTGTTTTTGTTTCGCTCAGGGAATATATATCCATTTTTCACCCTGTGAATCTGATACGACATGGCTGCAAGTTGAATGCAAGTGGAGCAATGCAAGGGAGCCTCCAGCTTGGCCCGATATTGTGATTCATCCTAATCTGCGTCGACAAAACTTTTAACCATAAAATCGTTTGGAACTTGTAATGTAAGAACTTTGTCCAGTTGGGCTTGCGTTGACCAATAAGATAAAAGTTGTGCAACTGCTATCAATAAAATCTGTTGAATCTTGGATCTTTCCTCTTTCTAGCGAACCAGCCTCGACTCAATTTTACCACTTAGCTGTACTCCCCTTCATAAGGATGAGCGTTTTAACACGCTCATTCGTCTATATGAGTTATGTCGTCTCTGTTTGTACCACCTGCATTCAAGACAAATATCAAACTCACGTGACTTCCATTGTTCACAGCAAACACTTACAGCAAAACCCGGCTGTACGTTGCGCAAGCGGGATTCAGTGGTCAGACCAAACAGCCATAGACTTCGATGAGAATGGTAGCGGAAAACTGCTAAAAACCTGGTGTCATACCTACCTGGGCGCAACAGGTTCGGTCAAATTAGCAATTAGAATGGCTTTAAGAACAACCGGCTGCCACCCAAAATGTATAGATAACGTAGGTATATCTATGGTCCGCGGTTGCTCTACTCATTTGCTGAATTCGTTTGGACACCTGTTTATTTGGGGGCGATATAACTGATACAAAGGATAAGCCTTAGTTTCAACTTCGTTCAAAGTTCTTAATGAATAAACTGAAATCAATCCGTTGCTCGTTTAGAAGTAGCACACTACTGAGAAGGTTACTGAAAACCGTTCGACAGCCCACGATCGTTTTTCCCCTTCTTGGGGCTCATCATGTAAACTCATTCCCTGAGTAATCATCACCCTAATATTCTAATTGAACCCAAATTGGACATATTTTGGCAAACACTCATTTGCACCCACTTGATAAGCACCAAGAAGGACAAAACCGATCGATGGCTGTCAAAGGGTTTTCAGCAACCTTCTGAGTAGTGTGTTGGGTCTAAACAACAACGTATTGTGATATCTCAAATATCGTACCAACTAAAACATGAGGCGGCCTAGTGTAACACATGCAGTTGAAGCTGGGCATCACAAAAGAGAGATTCAGCTGGATTCAGTTGAGTCTCTTGTCAAAACCAAATTTGTGTGCAAATGAGAGTATTTGTTGAAATCAACCTGATTTGCAGTTTATAAATCATTACAAGTATGCCATTGTGATGAGCGACAAGCTTTACGCCTTCTGATGTGAAATCATCAGTGGGAACGTTTTTCTGAGTCTCGAGACGTGCACGTGACACAGGTCGTGCTTCTTGTTTCGTTAAAGCTCTCGCCCATAATAGCAGAGGTTTGTGGAATAAACTAGATCTATATAGCCGTATCTCATCAGTTTTAAGCTCCAATGCGTTTGATGGGAAAAAATTAGAAAAATCATTTGCGGCAGAAAGGTATTGGGAAGTATGTCATTAGAACCAACTCCACTTGTTGCCGTTTTTTCAGCAACCCAATTTCTACCGAAAAAGGGTGTCTGAAGTTCACCGAAGATTTTTCTCTTGATGTTTGCATGTTCTCTGTTTAGGAAGAGTCTTGAATCAGTTTCATGATCCGTTTGCAAACTAGCTATCTTTTTAAGTAACATATGGGTTTGAATTTTTTTCGCGACGCTTTTCAGGATTCGTTCGTTTTTGTCGACCGGTCCAATTTCCAGGCGCAGAAGGCAGTGAACGTCTTGAACGAGATCAAAGAAGTACAGTCCGATGTGAGTATACTAAATCGTTCTCTTAATCAGGTGACACATCTTTCCTGTACCTCACTAAGCTGTTTTTTAATAATCCATTTAACCAAAGGCTTTCAAGTCCAGAAATTTCAGGAAACCACTATACAATGAAATTCTGCTCCACTGAACCGCAAACAAGCAAATTATCATTGACAAGAAGATTGTACTATTGACATTTGAATGGGAGACTAAGCGGTACAAATCGCTGTCACCTGTATTTGTCAGAGTTAGTTTGACTACAGCGAGTTCAGTTCATCAACGCTGAACGATAACACATCAAATGCCAGGAAGAAATCGACACATCAAGGAAGGGGTGAGCCACTTCGTGTATGCACCTGTTACTTGAACCACATGGGCTTTCCTGTATCTGTCTTATGTTTCCAAATTTGGCCTTTGTGCTGGGCACAGGTTCAGCATACGGAAATACAAGGCCAGTTTCTCCCCCAGAGCCGTATTCATATCAAATGTATTTTGGAATGCCAGGTGCCCCTGGTTTCAAGTGAACACATTAAGTTGTCAGTTTATGCAAGGAACAAATGAACGCGTTTGCATATAAATTTGGTTTTCATGGGGGACTCAACTGATTGTCAATTGAATCTCTCAATTATTATACTCGAAGAGTTTTCAGCCACCTTATGACTAGTTTTTTTTTCATGAACACGCTTTTTAGTGATATTTTCGTCGCAGCTACACTTACTAAGCTTCGGTTTCACTGAGCGATACAATAAAGAGGTCCATCTGTTACTGTAAAACTATTTTCATAGGTTGTATGATCGGAGAGTAACAGGATATCCAAAAGTAGGTACGAAACAACCGAGGTCGCCACATACAAGATGCAAAGTTAAACTTGTCTTTTTCATCACGACTCAGTCGGTCGATGTCAGCCGATGCTTAAAGTCAACTGATAGTGTGGTTGGTTCACATTGGTTGAATTACAACCCAGTGGAAGAATTCAGCAGGTATAATGAGGGTTCATTTATGCAAAGCTGTGGCATGCCATAGTTCTCGACATTCTGAAAAGGCAGTTTTGGGACGTTCGGACAAGACTTCTCTCAGTAGGGCGCTGAATGAAAGCCTGAGATCCATCATCATCACTACAGAATAAAAATAGTTGGTGCGGAAAAAATTTGCCACGTTAACCACTTACTTAACCTTCATTCCCTCGGACAGGATGATCGTTACACCTACTGCTGGTCAGCAATCCCCTTGCTCGATTGGATTTATGGTTGATCGAATTTCACACCTGTGTTGGGAATACTTTGTTACCAAACCTTTCGAATCGAACACCACATTGGTGTCTTACTTTTCTAAGTAGGAACTTCCATTCGACATAATGATCTAAGTCTAACATAAGGTGTACTAATAACCTCATCACTGTGCCTAGTAGATACCCATAACTCCAAAGTATCGGAATATAGGTAAACCCAATCAGACGGGTTTCATAAGCCAGCACGCTGCATAAACTCAGAATTTTCCCTTAAATCTAAGGGAACTCAATCTATAAGGTGTTGATGACACTATTCTGGTGTCAGGCCAGCTGGTTTGGACGTATTTCGCTGGTTAGTTCGTTTTGGAGGAGAGCCTGCCCGGATTAAGAGCAAACTACGATTTGTAATTCCAATTCCATAAAAGGTGATCTGTCCACTGTTGTACTAGGCTAAAAACAACGGTTTACAGGATGCCAGCTCCTAAACTTTACTTTTTATTAGAAACGATGTGGTAATGGGTATGACTTCCTGTAAAAATCAGTAAAATTCAATCAATCACGATAACTCTGCCCACACGGGAGGAGAAATCACTTCGAACTAAAAGTTGGCCATCTGTTCTGCTGTAAGAGTGACGAGCTGAACTCCAAATTAAGCTGTACAGTCTTTCTTCATTATATTTTAAAGACTGGACCTATCTGACCATCCACTGTCTACACGAAACCGGATCCCATCGGCAAAGGCTTTCTTAAATCCTAAATAGTTCCTGAGAAAGTAGCGCGTTGAAATACTGCTTTTTTAATTTTTCACTGAATATGTATACTTTCAGAGTCGCATCATAAACATCGCTCTATCCTATGGCGTGAGGTCACCCTTGGTCATTGCCCGATAATTAATCAGGTTCTGAAAGTTTCCCTCTGTTTTCTCTTGTTGTAGGTCTGGATGATAATTTATCCTGAAGGCAAACGCTTCAACCCCGAACACCTCGATGTCATCGAAAAAAGCGCGGATTTTGCTCGGAACAATGGTGAGGGTGTCCATTCTTTCTGAGGCCACTAAACAATAATGACACTCGTAATGAAAACACGGCTAGATTTTATCAGTAATTATAATGGTTTCAAAATTTTGGACTCAATAAGTGGACTAGACGAAATCATATACTGACACATACCACCGCCTGTTTTTTTGTAGCGTACTTTTAAGCCTGGGAGCACTGATTCACCATATCTGCACTGACTGTGTGCAGTCCTCTACACGGCCACAGACCCTAGCTATCTACCTCGTGCCGTCGTGATGAGGTCTTGATAACCAATGACGAAAGTTGTGCGTACGCCAAAGATTAAAAGACACAGGTACATGCTGCTCAGCTTCTACGAAAACGTGGTAGAACTCGCTTATCAACGCACCAAACAGGCTGAATGATACCAGTGCATCACCTGGTTGTCTTCTGTTCACCAAAGCGCTTACTCATTCATGCAGCCACATAGGGTCACCCATAGTAAACACAGCGTCTGTTGCTCTGATGACGTCAAATTACTAGATCGAAATGTCACCTCATCTGCACGTTGACGCACCAATCGTCACATAGTCGGGACAGCAAGCATAGTCAAACATAAGCACGAATCGGCCGATTCTATTGTCCAGTGATGTGAGAAAATCGTGGACCAAAGTAATAGCAGATGGTGGTGACGCAGAATACATTCAACGGCATGTTCAGTAAGGGTCATCGTAGCGAAGACACATTTACTGTCACGAACGTGTGGCCTGCGTGATTGATGACGGCATAACGAGGGAAACGATTGAAAATCTGTTTGCACAAGTCAGCAGATGTGCCGGTATAATGAGGTTACACTGTAGACGGGTGACCCCTCACGGAGATCCAGAGGTACGCGGAAACTTGGGTTCGATTCGCTGGTTCAGAAAAGTCTTTGATGCTAAGGAACTCCTGAGCACAGCAAGGGAGAAGGACCATATTAGTCATAAGATTGGTCAAAATGTTTGTCGCCTGTTTAAAGCCCTCGATATGGATCAAGTGATGATACTGGCCACATGGATTACAAACCTCCCACAGCTGGTTCAGCAATGCGGAAGATTGAACTGGATACCAAAAATACCAACTGCCGTCAATCGCCTGAGGTACGACCGCAAACCCTGACGTATAAGCTTTGTTCCTGAACCAAGTGCCATGTAACTCGTTCGGACAGCCAAGGGTCTTTGGCTTTGTAGCCCTTCTGGACTCAACTTTCAGATGTGGCTTGACACATTTGCTGATCCACACGTTGAGACAGCTGAAATGAATAAAATGGAAATGTTTTGCAACCGTAGACTGCCTTAGGAACTAAAATATTTTGTTCCACATGCAATTGTCCATCCTTCTCTAAAATTATGTTGCCTGGACAGTGACCATAAAATGCCGGTACGCTAGCGGGATGCTCATAACCGTGCTATCCTACATATATATTAATGGTTGTCTGTGCAGCTGGCGTTATACGTCTTCTCAGAAAGAGCACTCTGACTATTCACCGCGCATGACTGTTGGAAGAGAAGCACTACATACATTTATACCACACATTTGCTCGTACAAAGATTAGAGCCCATGACAGCATTTATTAAAGACAAGGCTATCCTTCAAGTGTCGGCATTACGGAATTCTTCAAATTGTTCCATTTTTCTGGGTCTTCCCAAATTCTCCCATTCACATAATGGTGGTCATTGTGAATTTCTGTCGATAGTGAATGTCCGTTTGATCGCACAGCATTGCGACCAGATTCAGGTCGCAGATGTAGGTTGAACAGACTCGTAGAATCTCGAATAATCATATCGGACGTGTAGGCCAAACCACTGAAAGTTAAATTACCTGCTTTAATTGCATTCCCGTGTGTCCCATTTTTGGTTCAGTTGAGCTGAAGGATGATAGGTGCTGCTTCTTTTCGCGCTACCAAACAGTCAGTGCATGCACCCGATATATTTACCTTATCAACGAAAGTCAGGTGATCGCTTGGTGTAGGCAAGCTTGGTAACGCAACACGGATTGTATCAGTTAGTGCTAGTCCCTTTCAACAGAGTTTGCATGTGGGACAGAAGTGGTCCAACCACATATTGCTGCGCCCATTCATTTTTCACTGTTGGTCAGAAAATGTAAATGGGCAGTCAGCTAATAATGTGCCCATGGAAGAGACTACACACTTGTACACCAAAGACCGACATTTATTTCCTTGCGTCAAATGGTGTACACTTTCAGGTTAAATTTTGGATATAAGTTAACTAGGGTTTTTTGGTTATATCAGCAGGGTCGTGTGCCACGATAACTTCTGTTTTGTATCCATCCAACTTCGTTCCATCGCTCGGACAATACACTTAATAATGTGCTCAGCCATTCCATTTCAAAGACACCAGTTTGTCCTGCTGAACCAGTTGCAGTGAAACAGCACTGAGGGAGCGCATCGATGTCCCTCGCAAATAAGAGCTGGACACATTCCAGAGAGTCTCTTACGAGCGGTGGAGCAAAGTTGATTGGTGCAATACCAGAATGAATTCAACGTCTGTTTTGATCGATCGTTTTCGTCCAATTAGCTGCGCGCTTTCCCATCAAAGGACATGACTGCACTTTTCCACTTATTAGTAAATCATAGCAAGATACCTAATTCGTACGATGCAAGGCGGAATTTGGCCATCAGCACTATGGTGCATGATACCTGTATTTTCTGTTTCCCCGAGTAACAAATAGGAGTGTGTTCGGATATCCAGGGACACACAGTCGATCATCATCAAAGATAACTTGTTCAACTCGAGAGATGGTATATATTTTCCTGCAGCACTCGAAGTACAAGTATGCATGTAGCCAAGTTCAGCTTGTAGCATTAGTCGAAGGATCAATGAGTATGACCCTGATGCTGTGCAGTGCGAATTTCAATTTTGGCTTTTCCCACGTTTGGTATTTTGGCACCAAACGACCTAAACAAGCCAGTTAGTTGGCACGGCGTAAACCGAGTTGGAAGGATCTACTGAACCACATGCACAGGTATGCCTTCTCCTAGTGTGACAGGTTAACAAAAACTCAGTGGGTGTGTTGAATGTAGCACACGACGAGATGTCAGTTCAAAACTCTGCACGAACGAGCACGCTAGCGGTTGGTGACCTATTCTAAGTAGAAAACTGATTGCCAGATCAACTGCTTGTTGAGACTAGTGAAACAGGCCAACGACCAGGCGCTGTAAATAAAGAAAATCATGAAAATCAATGCTAAGACGCTCCAGATATGCAAGTTCCACTCGTTTGGTGTCGTATTGGTCTCCGGGTCCTGCTGCTCGCTGGAAAGTAGGATTGCGACGTATGCTTATGTGTTCATCTGCCATTCACCATCAGTTGAGCCGAACTACAGGACTGTGTCGCGGTACACTTTGTCGGTATAGCCCCTAAACGAGTATATATTCGATTCCCATGTTCATCTGCAGACAGTCTCGACAGGGTTACCTGCGTTGTGACAGTCCTATCTCCCTGCACCCAGCGGTGTCTGTTTCGCCATTTTTGGTCGGTCATCTGGATGCCTCCCTACCATATCATTTGAATCAGTTTGTACACGACTACAAAGCAGCTCAGGGTTAGATTTTCCATAAAAT